>JAJMBN010000030.1:0-113629 GCA_030572735.1 Sugiyamaella mastotermitis
TCAACATCTTCAACATCTTCAACATCTTCAACATCTTCAACATCTTCAACATCTTCAACATCTTCAACATCTTCAACATCTTCAACATCTTCAACATCTTTAACAATATTTGAACATCTTTACGTCTTTATCACTTTCGTTTTTTCTTTATATTTTATCTTTTTATTATTTTCTTTATTTTTCGTTCTTTTCTTTTTGTAAGTATCTGAATGATTTTGTATAGAAGGAATATTAACAAACAAGCATCCATTAAGAGGCTATGAATCAAGACTGCTCGAGTGCAATCAGACTCTTCAGTTTTTATGAGTTGAATGCGTCCCCTTAACATCTTTTCTTTTCATCGTTTCACTTTTCATCCTTTTATTCTCTATTGTTATGCAGGTCTCTCTTAGCTTTTAAAATTTCAGAATTTTCGTTTCTACCTATGACTTTCTTCAGATACCTCACAAACCAATTCGGTATACAACTTTGATATCATTGGTTAATAGGGGTTGAAATACGAACATCATCGGCAATTTCTAATAACACAATAACGGCGGAGAATAAACAAGATCATCCCCTATAATTATTTGATTCACTATAGATGTGCAACACATGATCTGAGCATCTACAGTTACTATACCTGATAAAGACAATTGCTACAGTTGCTAGCAAATTCTAATAGTGAGTACCCGGACAACAGTTGTATAGACAAAATACTAACTGCCAGAATGGAAAAGATCATTCAAAGTTTATAAATCCAACTTTTGTTGACTTTTTTACTTCGCTTTCTGTCATTATTAATTCATATAATTACTGGTTTCCTTTACTCATCTTCATCTATCAGGGCTATAAATGCTTATATTTTGGAGGGTTTCTCACTTTTTTTAACCCCAAGTTCTCCTCCTCTAGAACTACAAACCAATTATGGGTAAGAAATGCTATCAAAGATATATGAAATCATCTTGTCGTGGGTTCATCTGTTTATTATTATTATTATTATTATTATTATTATTTTATGTTTTACACAGATTTTGTAGACTGGTGTTGTACTGTTATGATTGGTTCACGAATACACGAAACAAACATATATTCAAGCCTGCTAATTAATCTAGATACAGCTAGAGATATGAATTATCTTGACTGTTAAAGTAGCTGTAGACTCAAATTGCAATTACAGTAACTCGTTACACATACAGTAGTGAAGACCCTTTCCTAAGTTATCCACCACTACACGATCTGTTCACAACAATACCCAATATTCTCGCAACCAGTACGGACTAGCGTCTAATTTTGTGAACCAGTCTTCAGCAGAAGATGAGATGACCCAAACAGAATGGAGATTGATAATATTAATGTGGGACTACACTTTACTAAGCTAACCCCCGTTGAACGTGAACACCGAACTAAAATCTAAGGGTTCAGTTTTGCTGTTATGTAATGGCATTGGAGTAACTAATTTAACAGCACATATCGCTAAGTTGACGTAACCATTATTAAGTTATCCTTCATCCCGGATAAACTCAACATATCCAAATACCATCCATCAATTTTATTATTTAAAAAGACAATGAAACTAATTATAACAATATGATCGTATTATAACAAAATAGCAATATTATTATTTGTTATCATACCTAATGTATGCCATACCGTTCAGTGTTTCAGTCCGATTCATAGCTCACCTGCAGATGATGATCTTGATAATGTTAAAGCAAAATTAAGAAATTCTTTTTATTTTTTATAACATGCAACACATTTGCATTTGAGATTATCCGGGATCAGCGTTGATATGATTTAGTTATATTGTGTTCAGTGGAACTTCACTTCATAATGTGTGAACAATTTTTTGCCTCGGCTAAAATTACCAACCCATAATCGTAGTACGTGTATAGGATTTTGAGTATATTTAGTTACAGTAACTTAAGTTACTGACTCAAGAAATAGTGGTCCTTTCGGTAACCTAAAACTTAACCCATGTAGCTGTTAAGGAAACAACAGATGATAGTCTTCTAAAACCGGTAACTCATCGGTTATACTAGTTGTCAAAAATTTATGATGATATGCTATTAAGATTTATAGAGTGCTTAGCTCGGTATTTAAACAATTTGGAACTGGAGTCACAGTTTATAGTGAACTTATGGACTAAGGATGATCATACCACTATCAATTGCATTTTATGCTGATATTTATGTATTCTTTATTCATCATTAAATACATGTAGATCATCACGTATAGACGAGAGTTAGGTAACTCAGACGTATAGACCCCAGACCCACGAAAGATGATACTTGGTTAAGCTTAAAGTATCAATTTGCTCTACTTATTTGGTGATGCTGAGAAATTTCTAAACAGGGACATTGCGATAGTTCAAAACACCTATTGTTGATGCAACCCCTGTAACAACCACAAACAGGATAGCAAAAATGGCAAACAGCCAGGATTCAGTGGCAGCTCCAATAATCAAACCTATCAAAAGGCCCACAACAATAGAAATAGCTAAGAATATATATAAAAGAGCATAATATCCTGCTTGCACTTCTATTAATAGATGTGTACGCTTATAAAGTCCTGCTTCCCAACCAGTCTTTGTAACTATTACATCAACAATATCATCGACTGATTTTAAAGCAACGATTTTAGTCAATCTTGCTTGTGAATATCCTTGACTTTCTAGAGTCTCTGCAATTAGGTCTTGTAATTTGTTGTAGTCTTTCTTTGGGTGTATATATGTTGCAACTGCCGGTATAGATATAGAAGGATGGATACCTAGACCCACACTGAAAAAAATAAGCTGCCCTTCTTCACTATCGACCTCTTCTTGATATGACTGACCAGGACTTAAAGTATCAGCAATACTATCAGTATCATCGTTCGCAATTTGTTGATATTTGTTCATTATTCAAATAAGTTTTAGACGATTCAAGAAGCACGCCAAGCATGCTTCAGTACATGCAACTTTAGTTCACCTAAGGCGGCTTTCCCAAGTGTCACGGCTAATTAAAATAACGATTAACTAAGTAGCTCTTAAGTTACTACTGCCAAGAGTTAACTTATGCCACATATATTAGTTAATATTACAAATTACTTACAGTAGTCAACTTTAACAATGGCAATATGTTACAAGTAAGGTGAAACTTGTCAGTGATATCATAGATGATATGCTTATATGAGATATTTAGAGCATGACGACGGAGAAAATAGAGACAAAATCCAACATTAGACCCTAGTTTTAAAACTGGTTAACCGAGCTGTCGGAGCTTACAAGGTTTGTGCTGGTTTCTATGTACAAAGCGGTGTTCTTAGCGTAATGCATAAAATCACCCTCTGAAGGTCCTGAATTATTGACTGTCGGGCATAAAGCAATTTGATGATAATCATCTCAAACTTCAATCAAAGTTAACTTAACTTAAGCTTACCATAACTAACCGAGCACTAATAATGACTAGGAGATGATACAGCCGTTTGGTGGAGAGGGTGGAGAGCCTCTCCGTAAAATGAGCCAACGTAACTTAGTTACAGGTAAGTTAGGTACGTGATGTGCGTGACCTGCGTGCATCTTCGCCGACGGGACAATATGGTTCCTACACCGATTGCACAATTTTGCCTCATATATAGTTTACTAAATATATATACCGTCCAATATCCATCATTCCCGACCCAACAGTGGAAAATGGGTTGTACTTTAGATCAAAGCTATTTAGAAAGAACTTCCTTTAAACAATCACTGTTTAAAGACAAAGTGGTATTTGTGACTGGTGGTAGCGGCACTATTTGTAGAGTGCAGGTTGAAGCACTGGTATTATTAGGAGCAAATGCTGCAATCATAGGAAGAAATCAAGAAGCTGCAACTAAAGCTGCACAAGAGATTCAAGCATTACGACAAGGTTCCCAGGTGTTAGGCATTGGTAATATCGATGTTCGAGATATCAAATCTCTTAAAAATGCAGTGGATGAGACGGTTGCTCAGTTGGGGAAAATCGATTTTGTTATTGCAGGTGCAGCAGGCAACTTCCTGTCAACTGTTGGTAACCTATCTTCTAATGCATTCAGAGCAGTAGTAGAGATCGATTTGGTTGGTTCCTACAACACTGTCAAAGCTACTTATGATGAGTTGCTGAAAAATAAGGGTCATATTATATTTGTAAGCGCAACTTTGCATTATTACGGAGTAGCTTGGCAATCTCATGTTGGCGCAGCAAAGTCGGGAGTAGACTCTCTGATGCGTGCCATTGCTATTGAATTAGGTCCATTAGGAGTTAGATCAAATGCTATTGCTCCTGGTCCTATCGATAATACTGAGGGATTATCCAGATTGATGGTTCCTGGAGTCAGAGAGAGAGCTATTGAGCTCATTCCTCTTCAAAGGTTTGGTACTACCGAAGATATTGCTGATGCTACAGTCTTCCTATTATCTCCTTCAAGCTGTTATATCACCGGTACCGTTTCTGTTGTAGATGGAGGAGCCTGGCAAACCGGACAGATTTATTCTGCCGATTCTAAGATGTACCCTCATGATCTCATAAAACAAAACCTCTCACGCAACAAACTTTAGGTGGCAAAGTCTACCATGATATAAATTACTGTTATATTAGTCAATATAAATGACAAAATCGATTTTTTATAGCACGCTTGTATTGCTAGGCACCGCAATTAGCCGTTGAAAGCGCTAGTAGCGCTTCTTGTCGTATTTTTGTCGTAATGTCCTTCACATGCATGAAGATCAACCGCGCTAGTAGCGCTTAATCTGCCATATCTGCGCCAGTAAATTGCACGGCTGTTAACCAAATGGCTTGCAGTTAGTCACTCTTTAAATGTCTAGATTATACTCTAATTTTTATGCCTAACCCGTTTTTTTGTCGGATTTATCGTCCTTCATCGCCTAGCCTTGCCAAGGTATTATAAATATGGTATTTTCCCTTTAAAGTTTTAATTATTTATTATAAGAATTAAGAGTCATTAATTGTATATAGATTATCCAATGACTACCGATATTGAACACAATCTTGTAGGCTCAGAGACATATAGTCAGAGCCAACATCTGGATAATAATGTTCAAGCGGTGTTGGAACGAAACTTTGACGAAAAGTTAGACGGAAAATCCGAGCATGAAAGTAATATACAGGATGAACCTCTGAACAGTCGGATAAATCGATTTAGAGGTTCTGACTTTATGATCCTTCTTACGGTCTCATTCTCTACATTTGTAGATTTATTTCTTTACTCTATCGTTATCCCAGTTATCCCCTTTGCCCTCACCCATAGAATGGGTATTAAAGAAGAGAATGTTGAAATTTGGATCTCAACTTCACTTGGGATTTACTCTGCTGGTTTGATCGTATTCTCTTTTGTTACTGGCTTCTTTGCTGATATCCTTACCGGCCGTAAGAGTACCATGCTCGCTGGTCTCATTGCATTATTAACTGCTACGTTCTTACTGTGCTTCTCTGTCAATGTAGCCATGTATTGTGTTGGCCGATTTTTACAAGGTGCTTCTGGTGCGGTTGTATGGACTGCCGGTTTAGCCATCTTATCTGATATTTCACCTCCAGAGAAAATCGCTCTGTATATGAGTTTCCCTGCTATAGGCGTAAGTATTGGTATTTTACTTGGGCCAGTAATCGGAGGTATCGTATATGACACAGCTGGCTATTATTCTGTATTTGGAGTGTCATTTGCATTAGTTGGTCTAGATATTCTTTTCAGATTATTCATGACTGAGAGACCTCCTGAGCTTATTGTGATTGATGAATCAATGGAAACTCCAAGATATTCCAGGAGATCGACATTTTTCTCTACCATGTGGGTATTTTGCAAACAACCTCGTATTGCTAACTGTCTGTTACAAGCACTAGTACTAGCATGGATTGTTTCTTCTCTTGATACTACTCTTACCGTCCATGTTGCTGAGATCTTTAACTTTGGTTCTTTGCAAGCTGGATTATTATTTTTATGCATTGGCCTGCCATCAATTATAGAACCATTGATTGGTTGGGCTTGTGATAAATACGGTCCGCGGTTGTTGGTCACTTTAGGTTTCATACTGTCATGTCCCATTCTCATTTTACTGAGAATACCTAATCATCATACCACTAATCAAGTAGTTATTTTTGCTGCCTTGCTTTCATTGCTGGGCACATTCCTGACATTTATTATGGGTCCCATTTTAGCTGAACTGTCGAATGTAGTTGCTATAAAAGCCATCGAGTCTCCTGGAAAGTTCGGCAGAGGTAATGGGTTTGCTCAAGCCTATGGCTATTTCAATATCGCATATTCCCTAGGAGCTCTAATTGGCCCTTTTGAGGCTGGTCCTGTATTAAAAAACTTTGGGTGGAATGCCGTCACATTATCGTTAGGACTTATATGCGCCATTACTGCCATCCCCACCATTCTCGTCACTGGAGGAACTATCAAGTTTAGGAAATCTTAAAACAAATGAACTAACTAGCATTACTATTTATTAATATTATGTAATATTTAATTAAACATTTTCTATCTCATGAGCCTCATCCTTATCGAGAACTCCTTCATGTGAGAATCCTTCAGATGGAACAAAATTCTTTGAAAGCCTAGCACTAGAAACAGTTTCAAACAACTCATCAATCTGTTCAAGAGTAAGACCTTTAGTTTCATAAACACAAAAATAAACAAAGATGAAACATAAAAAGGTACAACCACCCCAAATAAAGAACACTTTAGATTGGAGGTTAGCATTACCTGGACCGCTGTCGACAAGATAAGGAGTAGCATAAGCAATACCAAAATTGAATAACCAGTTAGAAGCAGCAGTGATAGCAACTGACTTTGCTCTAACTCTGAGAGGAAAGATCTCACCAACAACTACCCATGCTAAAGGACCCCAAGTGGCAGCAAACGATGCAATGAATGTACATGTGAAAGCGATAAGAACACGATTAGCAGCAAGACTTTTAGAATCAGCAGTTCCAACAATAGCGACAATGAATTCTGAGATAGACATACCAGCAGCTCCATATAATAATAAATTTCTTCTACCAGCTAATTCGACCAATAAGATTCCTGGAATAGTCATAACAACATTAACAATATTGGTAATTAGCTGAATAACAAATGGATTGTTAATACCAGAGTTCTGGAAAAATTGCGTACCATAGTAGAAAATGAAATTAATACCAGTAAGTTGTTGTAAAGCCTGAATAACAATTCCAATAACAATTCTTTTAAGTTGATGGTTACCAGGTTTAAAACAGTCAAGGAAGGAAGAAGAGCCAAAAGAGTTTTCATATGAAAAGGCAGCGGAGATTTCTGATAATTCTTCCACAATAAAAGGATGATCTACTGGCAATCCTCTAAGAGTTGAAAGACTCTTAGTAGCTTTGTCCATTTTCCCAACTTTAACATAAAATCTAGGTGTTTCTGGCAGTAATAACATACCACTAACCAAAATAATGGCCCATAGTAGTTGAAGAGCAATAGGGATTCGGTAACTTCCACTATCATTACGACTGTGAGTACCTTGATTCACACAAGCAGCAAGAAGTAAACCAATAGTAATAGCCCATTGATAACAAGAAACAACAGCACCTCTGATCCATTTAGGTGCTGCCTCGGACTGATACAAAGGAACGATAGAACTAAGTACACCAACACCAAAACCAGCAATTACACGACCAGCAATAAGCAAGGGAATTCCAGTGGTAGCAGTTTGGAGACAAACTCCAACAATGAAAATAATACAAGCAAGAATTAAACCATATCGTCTACCTATCGTATCAGAAGCAAATGGGGCCGTGATAGAACCTGCGAAAGTTCCAGCAGAAAGAATGGACGTGATTAAAGAGGTTTGACCAGAAGTAAATTTTCCATAATCAGTAAAATGTTGTTTGACATAATCCATTGCCAAAATACCAGAAATAGTACCGGTATCATAACCGTACAAAATACCACCAAATGCAGCAAATCCTGCAATAGCTACAGCTCTAACCTTAGAACCCTCGACTTTATCGTCGAAATTAAAAAACTTTTTTAAAAGCTTGTCAGACATTTTTACTGTTTCTGCCTTTTAATATCAACAAAATATATACTTCTATATATAATAAAAGAAGAGCTTTCATAGGGCCCCATGTCTCCACAAATTTCCCCGCAGGACCGATCTCGGTCATTCTAAGTGAATCGGATCCTGTCGCAAATCAAACTTTGACACGGATAAATATCTTTGACTAATGCGTCCACCATGTGCATATTTTAAGGTAACAAACTAAGTTTTAAAGAGGTTACAGACCCCGCACACCAATATATAGTTGTCGCCCTAATGATATTCATTCTGTGGTAGCCGAGAATATAGGCGCATACTCACCGACCGAAGAAGGGAGGCATGCCAAGTCGAGCAATCTATCACCACCCTTTTTTTCTGAGGAAGGACCAAATGGATTACCAATTTATATTATTGATTGGTCTCTCTTTACAACATTTTTCTTTTACAATCCATATCAAAGAATGTTGGAGATGTCGAAGTTGAGCCGGATTACACATACGTCGTGTTTATCCAGTAGATGCGACCCTAAAACAGAGTAAATCCGAATGCACCTTGTTACCTGTCTTCTAGCAAGGTATATGTTCTGCTTTACTGTAAGTTAACGTTACATCATTCAGTAGATAGTAGTTTTCTTTTCTTTTTTATCCCAGCTTTTTTTTTTTCTTTTACTCGTTTTAGCAAATGGTCGCTAATTGTTGCAGGCGAGCAAATTTGTTCCTCGCTGCATTAGCTAAACTTCAGAATTTTTGAGTTTTCGTTTATTCTTAACCCAGATCCACTATTCTAGAAAACTTAAAACTGTCTGTCTGTACCGTGTAAACAACCGAATGAAGTTATAGAATAATGTTTGGAAGTTTATTGTGATGGTTGAGAATTTAGAGTTTTATAACAGTTTACTACAGTTACAAGATGCTAATGGTGGTAAATGAGAATGCCGGCCATTTGTGCATCGCTGATCAGGTTTTGGTTGTGGTCGTAATTGACAAAATCTGCGACACATACACAACAAAAAAGCAAATAACCACATAAACATCTTTGTCCTCACAATAGCAGCTCATAAGGTGATGATCCAAATGGAGACACAGGAGGCCTCTAACTTACCGTAATAACCATCACGCGAATGGATTCAGCGCTCTTGGCTCTTGGCTCTTGGCAGTGAATCAACAAGAAGCACGAGATAGCTGGTAAATACTATACTATTCATGATCTATAGTAAATGAACTAAATTTATAAAATCTAGAACTATGATTAACAAAATATACAAATGCAACATAATTTACATTGTTCAAAATACCTCTCTGTGTTAGCTTGCAGGATTCAGCGTCCCTAGAAAAGACAACCAGAGAGTGTATGTTGGTTGGTACAAATGTACCATTTATGGTCTGGGGATAATTCTCCTTGACCTGGAAATTCGTCTGCACTTTCAATTGTCTGAACATGCTTAATTAATCCGTCGGTAAGAATTTTGTAAACGTCAATGGAACTACTTCCAGTAAAATAATCCGATCCATCTATATTAGTTACATAAATGAATTCACCTCTCGAATCGATCGAAGTTCCGCTCAACCTGGTCAGACCAGGATTTTCAGGAAATGCAATTTTTAAAAACTTGCTTTCCTTAGAAAGCTTTCCTGAAACGGGTTCATAGCTATAGGACGATAGCGTCGTATCTAGTTCGTTGACAACGAATGCAAATGCTCTGTTGAATGGAAAGCGATATGTCTTGGGCCGGCAGCTGGTCTACTTCTAATAAATAGGATAGGCTCAGACTCATCAATACAATTTTCAGATGTTAGTGAATATTGAAAGATTTTGTCTAGGCCAAGATCAGCTCCATATAAAAATTTTGTAGTACTCAAATTATTATTGCCAATACGATGTGCACGAGCGACATTTTGGCGCAGAGGATTTGGACCCAACTCTAGTTGAGATGGCTCATTTTAAATCGATTAACCGGTCTATTTCTAGTAATCCATCATTACCAATATTAAAAAAAGCGAAAGTTCTTCCAAAATAGTTAGAAACCCTTAGTTTGGTGTAATCACTATTGAACGTCAAGTGAGTTGGATCATCTCCTCCGGATAAAACAATCTGGACTTTTGTTAAAGAATTAACTCTATCAGTTTTATTATATTTAAATACCACAATGGCTCCTACGGCCTTTTCGAATGATCCAGTACTATAATATATTCCTGTTTCGTCGGTAACGTATGTAGAGGATTCTTAATATCCAAGAAGGTCTAAACCCTACAACTAACTCACTTAACACGAGTCTGTTCAACGGTATCGGATTGAAGTCAACAATATATGAATAGTTGGACCGAAAGACCCAATAAATAATCACATGTCTATTAAGGATTTATTGAAATGAGATGGCCTCGTCCATTAAATCAAGGGATCATCCCCCCCTCCCCACTTCGGATCCGGTTATACCAATACCAGGCTCTATCGCAGACATATAATATATTAACCGACTCCGTAACGAACCCCGGTTATGACTTAATTATTTGAAGCCTTATAGAGGAAAGTAATAATAACTATGGATATTTAATGATCTACTCCTTAATGTAAGTGACACCAGAGCGGGGCCTTTCATCAACTGTAAGGTTGAAAACATCTTTACGAGCGTAATGGCCCACAGGATCGAAATCATAACGAGCTTGTGCCAATAATGCAATATCAATTTCAGCACTGATTAAACCCTCTTTGCCTAATAATGGACCTGCTAAGACATCTCCATAAGGCCCAACTATGACACTGCCACCATTAATTCTTGGTTTTTCTGGGTCCCATCCTTCTAAAGTAATGTTGGCTTCTTTAGGAGAAGAAAGATACTGAACTGCAGTTACCAAAAACAATCTGCCTTCATAAGCAATCGATCTCATAAATACCCTCCAAATATCACGATCATCAACAGTTGGTGCAACCCAAATATCAATGCCTTTGGCGTACATGGCAGTTCTCAGTAAAGGCATATGGTTTTCCCAACAGATTGCACCACCAATCTTACCAGCATCGGTATCAACAGCTGGCAAAGTAGAGCCATCACCTTGACCCCAGATAAGTCTTTCAGTAGCAGTAGGCATCAATTTTCGATGCTTTGCAATATATCCTTTCTTTGGATCAATATAAACTGCCGTACAGTATAACGTGCTACCATCCCGTTCTATAATTCCACATACAATGGAAGAACCAGTTTTAGCAGATAATTGTTCTAAACTGCTAATTTCTGGTCCAGGAACAGTGACAGACCCAGCAAAGTATTTAGCAAAGTCTTCTTTTCCGCTTTGAAGTCTGTAACCAACGTAAGTACCGAAAGTTGATCCTTTGGGGTATCCTCCAAGGATTGCTTCCGGGAGCACCACTAATTTAGCGCCCAGTTGCTTAATCTCCTGTTCATAGGACAAGATTTTCTTAATAGTTGCTTGGGTGCCATCGGGATGAGGTCCAATCTGCAATGCTGCCACAATTGATTTAGTCATCTTCTTAACTTTATAATTCTAATAAAAACTTGATAGAAACAAAAAAACAAAATTTGGTAAAAGATCGAGAGATCTAATAATATATTGGTTGGTTTGCACTGTCGTTGGGAACAGTTAGATCACGCCTTATGCGATTGGAACGAGCCAGACCTAGCGGTTAAACGACTCCGAAGCTGTAGTGGTATAGTATATCCGAGACGGGGATACTGTTCCATGACTCAGAAAAATGGGCACGTTAATTATAAGAAGATAAATGTCTAATAATATAATCCTATGGGGTTATGGATGATATCTACAGTGATGTTTTAAATTTGATAATGGAATATTTTTTCATTGATGTATTATAATAGACTAGATAAGCATAAGCACTGTTAAGCAAGCATCTCAGCTTGATGGTGCAGTAGTTAATTAACCAGTTACTCCAACTTATAGTTAAAGCGTAAAGATAAATTATATTATATTTTACATTTTACGGATACAAATATTCAAGAGATACTAATTCTAGGAATTTGTTCTTCTCTTTTCTCCTATTATTATTATATTTGTATTATATATCTGCGCTTAAAATTATCGTTACATACTGAACGTCCATTTCTCCATATATGATTGAAATTTTGCCATTTAGGAAGACAATTCTGAAGACCGTTAAAACCACGCAAAAAAATATTTTCATAGTTAACACTAATTGGACTTTGTATACCTTAACACTACAAATGGTTGCTAATAAAGTTGACTTGGTCTCTCAACTACTAACTTAACAGTAGTCAGCTTAACACGATCGGAGATAACCATCCATATCAATCATCTAAGTTGATGTTAACGTTGATACGGTATTACCTAACCCTATATTATGCAACTATGACATTGTTATGACAATGAAATTTGGTGCCGAGCGATTGAAAAAAAAAAGCAAAAACAAAAAAGCGCCAATACTTTTCTTCTTAATGTATTCCTATAACTAGGCTTGGATTAATCAAAATAAAAGGTCCTTATGAACTTACTTACAATGTCAGGAATGGATCAACTTGTTCTGACTAATCGGAAGTCTGTAGTAGGCAACCTTATTTGTCGAACAAATGGCAAATGGGATATTCTAAGTCCCCAGCTTTTCTTGTCAAGGTGCTTCATCGAAGTGTATTTGACGGCTATACCAAGTGTTTTATTTATTTTAATAATACCTTTTACTATCTATAAACTTTCTAAAGCTTCCAAGTTAAATATTTCAAGAGCTTGGGACTCTTACTTGAAAATTGTATTACTTTGTTTCCAACTGGTAATTACATTATGGCTGGTTATTATTTCAACGCCCGATCTTGAATCTGAATATTTCTGGTTTACCCGTGCAATACCATTTGCTCTTCTTATATCTGTTATTGCTACCCATAATCTCGAGTCTGATAGGCAAAATATCCCTGTTGATATCCTTCTATGGTATTGGACATTTGAAGTAGTGGTTAGTGGTGCCGACTTTGTATGCATTCATTTAAAAGGAGAATACCACGAGGATTTAATCACTTACTTTTGTCATCTATTTTTATTTATTAATTCCATTTTTATTTTCTTTGGTAGGTTTGTGTGATATTTGAATGTTCATAAATCATCTAACATCTTAGTCGAATGGTTGGTGCCGAGATATAGAAATAGAAACAAGAGTCGGAGATATGCATTCAGGAATGCCGACGCATTTGCAAGACTTTCACTTAGTTGGGTTGATTCAGTTATAAATAAAGCATATGAAGATCATGTTGATGAAAGAGATATGCCTCTGTTTGAAAAGAACTTCAAAGCAAGCAATCTTAGTGAGCGACTTCTTGAACGGTGGCACCGATCTTGTCGAAATGACTACATTGGTATGATTGGATCTTTTTTGTCGGCTATTAAACTTGAGCTGTCAACAGTGATCGGTTTTAGTGTTCTTAGACAAGTTTTCAAATATGCAGAACCTTTGGTTTTATCAAGACTTATCCGATTTGTAACTTCTTATTCTACTGATAACCCTGATCCTTTTATTATTGGTATATATTGCTGTGCTCTTCTACTTGGTGCTTCTTTGATTTCTAATTTTCTTGAAGTGTCTACCTTGGTAGCTTCTAGTAAGATGAATGCTGCCATTGATGGTTCAATGTTTGGTGCGGTATATCGTAAAGCCTTAAAGTTTTCTCCTAAGGCAAGTGCTGAAAAGTCTGCTGGCCATATTATGAACTTGATGACTGTTGATGTTGAAGAGATCAATTACTGTATGGGAACTTCTGTAGATCTGATAGCAGCTCCTATTCAAATCATCTACAGTTTTATCTGTTTATATTATTTTCTGGGGGTCAGCTTTCTTAGTGGAATACTTGTCATAATATTGGTGGTTCCAATGAACTGGTTGTTAAGTCACTTGGTAAATGATTGGGTCAGGAAACTCATGAACTACAAAGATTTGAGAGTTAGTACTACAACTAACTTGTTTTCAAATGCTAAAAGTTTAAAGTTATATGCTTGGGAAAAGCCTTTTCTTGAAAATCTTTCAAATATCCGCAAAGATACTGAAGTATTCTATGTCGTAAAAATGAGAGTTGGAAGTTTATGCTTTGATGTAATTTGGAATCTTTTTCCATATTTGACTGCTTCTGCCGTTTTTACAACGTTTTTGTATCTGGAAGACCGACCCTTGTCTCCTGACGTTGTATTTCCATGCTTGAGTATCTTTACATTACTCTCCGAACCTATAGGAAATTTGCCTGTAACTCTTTCTACTATGATTCAAACTAAAGTGTCTTTTGAAAGATTTGCTTCTTTGTTCAGTGCTAGTGAGTCATCGAATACACATTTGATTCATGATAGAGCTCCTTACCTTAAGGAAGGAGATATCACTATCAATGTTACTAATGCTGTTGTAAGCTGGAACGAGGATACCAATGCTGCGATTGCATTGGATGATATATTATTCAGCACTAAGCATGGAGAATTACACTGCATTGTAGGAAAGGTAGGTTCAGGAAAGTCAGCAGTATTGAAAACAATTACTGGCGAGCTTTATGTGAAAGAGGGATTGGTTAATATTAGAGGAAGTTTGGCTTACGTGCCACAAGATGCTTGGCTATTGAATGGAACTTTGAAAGAGAATATTTTGTTTAAAAGCAAGTTTGATCCAGAATTCTATCATCAAACTTTAGTTGCTTGTGACTTGTTGAAAGATTTAGAAAATTTACCTAACGGAGATGAGACTGATGTTGGAGAGAGGGGAATTACTCTATCGGGTGGTCAAAAGGCTAGAATTTCTTTAGCTAGGGCAGTATATTCTCGTGCTGATATATATCTTCTTGATGATGTACTTTCGGCTGTTGATGAACATGTTGCAAGACACTTAGTACGTAATGTTTTCAGTTCTACAGGTATTTTGTCCCAGAAGACTATCTTAATGGCAACCAATAACATTAAGGTTCTTAATGAAGCCACTCGAATCTACCTGCTTGAGAATAAAACTTTTGTAGAATCCGATACTCCTCGTGGTATATATGAAACTAAAGGAAAGATCTACAATTTGATTGAGGAGTTTGGTTTCAGTCAAGAAAGTGAGTTAGAAGATGAGGATAACTGTAATAATTCTCCAAGCGATAGTATCTCAGAAATTGCACCCGTTCCTTTTACCGACGTAATTACTAAGGTTAGACGTGCAAGTATTGCATCTCTAATGTCCTCAACTGATGCTCTGAGCAGGGAACTACACCATAATCAGATATCCAAGGAGGTTGGTACCAAAACGTTGTCTGATAGTAGTACTGTCTTTCTCAGATACTTCAAAATCCCTGGTTACCATACTGCGATTTTTGCTTTATTAGGTTTTATTATCGCTGCAGGATTTGGTATGATCGGATCTGTTTGGTTGAGAATCGCTGCCGACAAAAATTTAGTAGGCATTACACCGGACACCGCTTTTTATATGGGGACGTATGTGGCAATTGGAGTTTTTCAAGGATTATTTTATATTATTGCTGCCTATTTGATTTTGATCAAAATTGCTCTTAATTCTGGACAAATTCTCCATGATATGATGGCAGCAAGAATCATGCGCTCTCCTATGTCATTTTTTGAAACCACCCCGCTGGGCAGAGTCCTAAATAGGTTTACTAGTGATCTTTCTACTATTGATATGGAGCTTGGATGGTCATTAGCAGGGTTTTGTGAAACTGTTACCCGATTGTTTTTTGCTTCTTTGATTGTTTTATATACCACTCCCCAGATTTTAGCGGTTGCTATTCCAATTAGTGTCATTTATTATTTCTTACAAAGACGATATGTTTCTGCATCTCGTCAACTCAAACGACTTTCTACTGCAGCTTTGAGTCCTGCTGTTGCTGGTTTTGAGGAATCATTAAGAGGAATAAAGTTAATTAGAGCATTTGACAGACAAAAAGCATTCACTCATGAAAATGACCTGAGATCTGACTTGGTTACTCATATTGACTTTATATCCAATGTTGTTGATAGATGGTTTAGCCTTCGATTGAATATAATGGGCTCTTTCCTCGTTTTTTTTGCTGCTGTTTTTGGAATCTTTATGGCTAGAAATGGTAAGATGACAGGAGGTTTATTGGGGTTACTTATAGCTAATGCAATGATTATTACTACATATTTATCAAATCTAGTCAGAGAGTCTGTTATGGTTGAAAAGGCTGGTGTTTCTCTAGATAGAATCTTTGAATACTGCGATCTACCATCTGAAGCCCCTGAACTGGTAGAAGGAGCTCGGCCACCAGCACATTGGCCCCATGATGGAACTATAAAGTTTAAAGACTATACAACTCGCTACAGGCCAGATCTGGATCCAGTTTTGAAGCATATTAGCCTAAATATCAAACCTTCAGAAAAGATTGGCGTTGTCGGTAGAACTGGAGCAGGAAAGAGTACTTTGACTTTAGCACTTTTTAGAATTATTGAACCTACCGAAGGACATATAGACATTGATGGAATTGACACAAGTAAATTGGGCCTACAAGACCTCAGAAGGAATTTATCAATTATTCCTCAAGATGCTCAAATTTTCTCTGGAACAATTCGTAATAATTTGGATCCTTTCAAGGAACACACAGACGAAGAGGTTTGGTCTGTTCTTGAATTATGCCATCTTAAAGAGCATGTGAATAAAATGGGAGGTTTAGACAGTCCATTGGAAGAGGGGGGATCTAACCTAAGTAAAGGACAATGCCAGCTGGTCTGTCTTGGTCGTGCGTTACTTCACCCTTCAAGTATCTTGATCCTAGATGAAGCTACAGCATCGGTGGATGTAGAGACAGATAAAATCATCCAAGAAACAATTCGTAGTGAATTCAAATCGAAAACAATTGTCACAATTGCACATCGACTTAATACAGTCATGGATAGTGATAGGATACTTGTATTGGACAAGGGCCAAATAGTTGAATTTGACAGTCCAAACAAACTATTGCAAGATCCAACATCTGCATTTTATTCTCTATGTGATATCGGAGGACTTATCTAAGTATCTTTATTTAATTAATACCTTAGTACCTATGAAATTAATAGTTAAAGTCTTTAAAACACAATCACTCCAGTACTGTTCTATTAAACTACACTATCATTCTTGGATCGAGTCTTGTGCAATGCTGATATATCTGCTTGAATTAATATCATTGGTTACTTAAATCTCTAAATCAACTACCATAAATTAAGTTGAGAGCCTCAATTGAAATCTAGCTAGAGGGTGGGTATCTTGCTTGTGTGATATGAGCAGATCAATCGGTTAGGCAGGTTAGGTAATGTGGGGAAGGATGTCTAGAATCTGGATACTAGATATGGTTACAGAAAATATATTCATGTAAACTATTACAAGTATTTTAAAAATTGATCAAAATAAGTGATGATTACTCTATGGGGGTATCTGAAAATAATCAGTCTAGTAAGTAAACAATATTTCCGAGTTATATGTGAAAGTCTAACCGCTCAAAGTAATAAAAAATTGAAGTACTCCCTACATTTTTATCAATTTCCAACATTTGATGTAGTTGCTAAAAATGAAAATTATGGTGCTCCTAATTCTATTTTAGAAGTGAAAGAATCCTAAGTGCAGAGCATTAAGCACAGTTTGGTCGCCCCTTTTCATCTGCAGCTATAAAAAGCCTCAATATTCCTACAACAAGTTAATAGAAGAAATTCAAGCTTCGCTTCTATAAGGAAATGATGAAATGAGCTTATGAAGCAGGAGTTACTTTTAGCTTGTCTTATGATGGTATACTCGTTCAGAACCAGCTTGTCATCTTCTTTAGCTTCTGAAATTATCAGATCATTTTTTGGTACTACCAAATTCGTTTCAGAAGACCTAATTCTCATCAATGCCTTTTATCCGAGTGAGCCGGTCCTTGTGTATGCAGCATATCGAAATTCTCTGAGATCATAGGGATTTTTGATATCTTGCAAGGTCTAGTTAAATTCTGCAGCCAAGGTATCGTTTCAGGAGGATATAGAGGAGAGCTAGTATCAACATTAGATTTGTTGTGACCTACATATGATGTTGTAATTCAAAATATTAATGGTATTGATGTTTCAACTAATTTTTAACCAGTCAAGCAGATTTTATGACATCATTAAATGTTAAGACAGCAGCGCGGGAAGGGGGGAGCCAGGAAATTTCATGAACTCGAAGGTGGTCGGATTCATCTAAATCATTTTCAGAAACTTGATTATAACTGTACTGTTTATGATATTTGCATGGCATTTTGGAGAGCATAAGGGATAATTTGTGCTGATAATAATGCAGGTATTGATCTCATTATTCTAGTTCTTAAGCATTCAAGTGATGATGAAGCTCGAGATAGAGAATGGGCTAATTCGAACCTAACTCCCTTTTCCCGCTTTAAAAAAGATATTGAAATGACTGAAGTTGATATTAGATTTTTCAGAAATACGTTCACAGTTATTGGTGTGCAGTGCAATAATCATCAATTCAGATCGAGGCAGCGCAGAAAAGATCTTCAAGCTAGCATCTGATACAATAGATAAACTTCTTTACGGTCCCACGAATATGGAAAATAGAGATGGTATTGTTTTGCTTATTAAAAAATGACACTCTTGACGAAATTATACCATATTCTGCTACAGATGACAATGCTCATCAGTATGTTTTCATTAGGGGCCAAACGATTAGTGGGCTGTTTTCCGATGATGCTAGGAACAGCTTCTAGCTTTGGAACGATACTTGAATAAAGAAGCTTCATTCTCAGCAGAGCATGCTAACCATCCTGATACAATTGAAGCCATATTGTGAGAATCTTTTATGAATCTTGTTGCTAGATGGATATTTCGACTTGTAGGACATCTCGGTTCATCAAATGTAAGATGTTGACGTCAGTCAATAGTACAGAGTTAGGCTCGCCTGTTATATTACGTCCTTTATTGCTATTGTTATGTTTCATTTGTTGTAATAACCAAATTGACATGCTATTAATTATTATGATGATATATGACTTTAGTACCTAAGATTATTTTAACTTATTTTGTTATCTGGTGCATTGCTGTCCCTCCATTTTTCAGTAGAAATTTCCTACTAAAATACAATAACCATGTCACGATCTTCAAAATATATTATTATAATGAAGTGGATTAATACTTCTACTATTCTCGATAGAACAGCGCGGCGTCTTGGTATAAATCCTGTTTTTTTTGGTATACTAGGAGGTGAACATAGATAAGCTTTGTAACATATACAAACTGGTTACCGTGAACTGGCCATTTACCACTACTACTGAATGAACCAAGCTATATGGGATCGCTTTTATTGTCCCCGCACTAGACTCCGTACTAATAGATTCTCCCCAAGGTCTGAATACAGCATTACAGATCTACGGTAACTTTTTAATAGTATTGTATTTTGTATAAATGCAAGAATATTGATAGCTCCTATAATTGCCCCACAGAATAACCTCTTAAAATAATACTGTATCAATTTTCGGACCTACCCGATATACCGAATTCCGTCGCAAAAGGTTAGGTACATGCACCTTAGATCTCTAGTTCGGTTAAGTCCGAGTGTGGTCTAAGCGGGAACGGCAATTATACATAAGGCGGAAGAGATAACTTAGTTACTGAAAACCTACCTGCATTACGGTGACTGAAGAAAACGACAGAAAAAAATTGCAACGCAAAATTCTGTAGCTCATTGCTAAGGCAATGCAATGTATGTGAAATGATGGGATTATGAAATGGGTAACTATATTGGCTCATTGGGTTGTAAAATGTCATGTTTTCAGAGTGCGGTCTCCCAGCACGTCTTTGGCCACTCTCACCTTGGAGTTATCTATATTGAAATTGGAAGAAACAGTCCAAATCATACATTTTACAAGCCCTTATGAATTTCTACTATTGTTTTGCAATGTATTTCACGGTATAGTTGAGATTACCGATTTGTTTTTTTCTAGAATCTCTTCGTTGAACAGGCTGAGCTAAATCACCCGACTGTGCCATTTCCGGACCGTTATATCCATTGGAAGGCACGGCAACCTGTATACAGTAGTAACTCTGAGCTAGCACACCGCCAACCCCACAGTTAGCTAACTATAATGACCACCACAAGTAAGCTGATCATGTCATGAGCAAGCTGGATATGGTAATCGGCGAAAGAATTCAGAATCCGATATGAATCATACATGCCAAGGATTGAGGGGATTGATGCAAGATTATTTTTCTGGAATAGAATTGTTCAAAAGTATATAAAGACCATGGATCCTCCATTACAAGAAATCTTTTTATCATCAAGAACTTTATTGAATTCAATCACATTACAAACTAAATTACAGCTTTAATAACTTTTAAGTTTTATTTTACTACTTTAAGGTTATTTCTATAAACACTTCAGTTTACAAACTATCACAACAAGACAGAACACTTCTTACAATGTCTCAATCTAGCAACAATCTTCACAGAACCATTTCTTCCGTTTCTGCTAAGTCTGAAAAAGCAAAAAGGGGTATCGTTAAGGCCTGTAAGTTATTTTTGACTTATGCTGCTGGTTCTCCTAGCAAGACCATTTATGCTGAGGACCATATTCACAATACACCAGAGAATCCTGTCTACTAGACTAAATGGGATTTACTTATGACTATTTATTATATTTATTATATTTATTATATTTATTAGAGTATGACTTGATGTATTTGTATTTTAATCAGTTTATTAATTTTTTCTCTTAAACGATTAATCCAACCACTGTACCTAATATAGTTTGCTAAGTATAACTACACTAATAACCACCTAACTTTATTATTAGACCGCTACAGTCAGTGACTAGCCTTAATCTCGTATATCCCATGGAATTGCAAAATCCAACTAACTAAGTTATTTATTATAGATCATAGACCTAAATACTGGAAAAATTGCCAAAAAACGCTTTAGGTTTTTTGCGTCGGCTTTTTCTCCTCTAAGCTAAATAAGAATGGCATCCACATCGTTTGTCAGTGTCACAGTTGCATAAAGGGGTATAATTTTTTTTTTCATTCGGGCTTGTCCGACATCAGCCTTGTGGATGCACTCAAAAAAAATGGGGGAGGTTTGCACTAATGAGATGATCAATGACTTTAAATCTGACAGCCGTTATTTGACGTTTCTAGGGGATGAAACTACTTGAAACTACTTTTTTGTCCACTTTCAAATTTTAATTTTTTTTTTTCATTTATTACTAATGATAATTTGTATCATGAAACAAATTTTATGACGGTTGAATTCATTTCCGAAGAGTCGGGCTATTCCGACAGCTTCCACCGGGTTCCCGCCGGAAATACCTTTATAGCAACATCACATGATCCGTACAAATATTTTTTGTAATGGAATTACCAACTTGGGTAGTTTTGGCTGTGCAGATTTATAATTTTTTCCATTTAGATGGTTAGTAGCCTCGACGCGCTCATTGACAGATGACTGGCAATGAAAACTATATAAAGACATGAAATCTTCTTCATGAAATATTTCCCATCATCAAATCACAAATAAACAACCAACCAAACAAACAAACAAACAAAAAACATAATTTCAATCAATCAAAAAATGGCTAGCTTTGACAATTCTCTTGCTCCTTCTAAGTCTCAATCTGCTAAGCAAGGCTTGAAGAAGGCTTACAAGGTTCTTAAGCTTGTTGCTGCTGGAGCTCCTACCAGGTCTGTCTACGTTGAGAGCAAGTTCTAAGCATCTCAACAAAACAAAAAAGTTCTTTGTTATTTCATTTTTTATGATCAATTAATTTGGTCTTTATTTATCCAATGCTTTCAACATCGCATTTATCCTATTTATATTGCCTTTCAACACCGCATGAACCAACTAATTGATACTGCATCTGCATTCAATGCGGTCAATGCGGTTATTTATTTATGACTATTTATATTGTACTTTAAATTCATTTATATCATAAAACTGATTTTCATTATTAGTAGTCTTTTAATTGCTTTATATAAGCATTTTTGTAGAAAATATTCATCACATAACTGTTTATTAGCAGCAGATGACATTAGCGTTGTAACAGTTAGGACCGGTACTCCTGCGGGTTTATGGCTCTGATACGAAAGATTGTTGACAGTGATCGAAATTATTGAAGTAATCGCCAACTAGTGTGAGTTTTATTAGTGATGGATAAACTGATGCCTATATCTCCAAATTATTTTCAATTATGCTATGAGCTTGTACCAATAATACTATCTTCTCATATTATCTATG
Organism: Sugiyamaella mastotermitis; assembly: GCA_030572735.1. Taxonomy (NCBI): domain Eukaryota; kingdom Fungi; phylum Ascomycota; class Dipodascomycetes; order Dipodascales; family Trichomonascaceae; genus Sugiyamaella; species Sugiyamaella mastotermitis. The sequence goes on from JAJMBN010000030.1 coordinate 22,180, forward strand.
TTTTAAAACAGTCATTTAGTTGGGATCTTTCGATAATGGGGTATCCACTGTATAATCGCAGAAAACCTGGGGTCAAAAGTAGAAATTACTCTCCTAACTTCGGTCAATTTTGTTCGATGGCGACTTTTTTCAGCCAGTGATGACCATCTTACTAATAATTAATTATTTGGTTCTTATTTGTCTATAAATATAGGTATGATATATGTATGCTGGATATATATTATAAATATACTCAATATATTTGGTCCCTGATTCTTGTTCAAACTTTCAGAATCCGAGCCTATATAGCAGCATTCAGATGTGAGTTCTGATTAATTTAGTCCTGAACAATTTAATTTTAATTTTGGATTGTTTTATATCATTTATATTTCATGATTTTTTATGTAACCTTCTATTATTGGTTCTGAGTAGTCTTTAATTTAGCCAACCATATTTCAATTATCATACACCTCTAGATACTAATCATTCAATTTGTTCCCAGCTTTTGCTGCTACAAAGCAAGACGAACCACAGAATATACAATTTGTTTTTTTAAAAAAGTGAAATCCCAGTACCATCTATAAATAGGTTTATTTTAATTAAATTGTTCTCGAAAAATCTCAAAATTCTGTTGTAGTGGATGTAATTTGAAATCCAAGATCTACAACTAAGTCTAAACTAATCTAGACACCCACATATCAAATCAGAAATAACACGTAGCTATTATTGAATATTAGAAATCGATTTCAACAATTGTGAATTTAATCGGAGATTAGTGAGAATCAGAGAACCTTATTGGAAACAGAGATATATCAATTCTCAATAATATCGAACAAAGATCAATTAAAAAGCCACGGAGATACTGAGGCTCATTACTAATATTATTTGTTACTTCATTACTAATATTATTTGTTACTTCATTACTAATATTATTTGTTACTTCAGACGAACAGAATGTGACCAAATGCAAAAAAGCTTCTCTATTTTTTCTCATCAATAAACTAAACTACTGGCACTTCTAACTTTACAGCTACTTCCGTCCTCTAAGTAAGGGTTCATTGCCTTAAACGGAATCTTCCGCGGGCGTGGTTTGTAAGCTCCTATACCCGTGGGCGTGATACGAGTGTCCCTGTCGGAGATAATTATGTCTGCTTGAATGATTGAAAAAAGACAATGTGAGTAAGAAAGTCCTTGGTCGGCATGGGGGTATTGCCACTATCAAAATAAAGTGTAAATATATAAAAACGACAATAAATACCTTTCAAAATCAAATTAAAAAATCATTAATCTAAACTTTTATGACTCTTAAGATTAAAGACCTGCTTAAATTTAAAATGTCTTCTGAACCTGAAACCATTCTTCTTACTGGCGCTTCTGGCTTCCTTGCCTTGCATGTGCTTAATTCCTTGTTGAAGAGTAATTACAAGGTTGTTGCTTCAGTCAGAACCAAGGCTAAGGGCGATGAGGTCCTTGACGTTGCTAAAAGTCTTGGTTACAACCCTAAGGAGGTCACTATTGACTATGTTTCTGATAACTCTGACGCTGGCGCTTATGATGCAGTGTTGAAGAAACACCCCGAGATTACTGGAGTCATCCATACCGCTTCTCCATTCATTGTTGAGACTACTGATCCCGAGAAAGAATTGCTTGAGCCTGCTATTCATGGTACCATCAACATTCTCAAGGCAATCAAGGCTCATGCCCCACAAGTTAAGAAGGTGGTTTTGACTTCTTCTATTGTTAGTATTATCGATTTAGGTAGAGATGCTAGTGACCCTACCAAGGTTTTCTCTGAAAAATCATGGAATGCTACTACTGCTGAAGACGCAAAGACTATTGGTGGATTCATTGCCTATAGTGCTTCAAAGACTCTTGCCGAAAGAGAATTCTGGAAGTTCATTGAGACTGAAAAGCCCAACTTCACCGGTACTGCAGTTAACCCTCCTTACATTTTTGGCCCTATTTTGGGTAGTGTCAAGTCTTTTGATTCTTTGAACACTTCCAACCAGTTCCTCATTGGTTCTGCAGTTGGCAAGGTTCCTCAAGATACTTTTGCTACTCAAGTTGACGTCAGAGATGTTGCTGATATTCATGTTCTCAGTCTCAAGAACACTGCTGCTATCGGAAAGAGACTCTTAGTCTTACAAGGACCCTTCTACTCTAGAAACATTGTCCAAATCGCCAAGGCTGCAAACATCTCAGGATTTAGCGACAAAGCTGTTGCTAAAGAAGATACTACTGTTGATCTTAATAAACCTCATTTCAAGATCGACAACTCTGCTACTAATGTGATTCTCAATTATAGCTACATTCCTTTTGACAAGACTGTTAAGGATACTATCAATTCTGTATTGGCTAAGGGCCTCCTCGGCTAAACTGCATTTTATGCAATCCATAGTTATATAATTATTGGATGTAATGCAATAGAACTAGTAACTCACGCTTGAAATTATTCGATACGATGGACAAGGGGTAGATTTGGTCTAGATATGGGGATCGACCGATCGATCCAGGGACACCATCAATATAAAGATTAGGATTCGGCTGAAATCTAACGTGTATATCGAAGATCATCGTATCACGGTGGAGTCGGAAAAACTACCCATGGATCATTCGGTTTCTATGACTCTATAGGGAAAATCAATATTTTATTGTTTACTAATGTATCAGGTAAATCATTACTATACAGAAGTCCCTAGTTGAGGTGAAACAACTGATACTTATGCTGCCTGTTATTGCCTGTTGGGAATGCAGGGAGTAAACTTTAACAGCTTTAAAAGTAACAACTCTACCCAACCGGGCCATTTGGTTCCTGGGAATTAGACAAAACGGACACCATTGGTAGTGATTACCAAATATTCCAATTTACAACACACTCCGAACCAAATACATGGTACCGAGGTAATCGATGATCCATCCCGCACTGGGATTAAATATTTGCAACAGCAGATCATTTCCGGCCATGTGCTAAGATCAAAGTAGAGTGGTGAGGCTGTTACGATGCTGTAGGGACGTATGCTTCAATACGATACGATACACCTACAAAGGCTGTGATATTAGTGATATGGTTGTTTAATTTGACTCGCCACACGATAAATCAACTTTGGTTATTCACGATATATATATATATATATATATATATATATACCTGAGAGTGTATCCTTATCGTCTAAGTTCATCGCAATTAAGTTTGATTGATATTCTTGCAATTGAGGGTAATTGATTAAATTTGGTAGCCATGACTGTTCATATTGTTCGACCATTAGGGATAGCTGAAGAAGGTATCTGGGCCTTTGATAAGGTCGCCCCATATCATGTTGTAATAGCTTCTGAGATAGAAGGAGTAGCAACTGAACAAGAATGGGAAGAGGCTCTTTTGAAAGCGCAGGAGCGTCACAAAATTTTACAATCAGTGATTGTTCGAGACGGAGAAGGTAAAGGTTTGTCGTTTAAGCATGATCCTCAAGCTGCCAAAATACCTTTAGTAGTACGAACATCGGCCGACCCTCATAAAGAATGGCAACAGCATGTAATTCAAGAAACATTGATACCCATATGGTCAAACGGTGCTCTGGAGCCGGGTCCTGCTATTCGAATTCGTATTATTCACAATGAAACTCAAAGTGTCTTGTTTGTCGTAATTGACCATACTATCGCCGACTTAAAATCCATACAAGGATTGATCCGAGATATAATGACTGCTTTATCGGGAGGAGAACTTGAAACTTATCCTTTCTCTAAGCCTTTGGACCAATTACTCAATATACCCCCTATCACTAAACATACCTATTTGGAGAAGAATGTCAATGGACCTGCTGTTGCTCCTAAGTTTACTGGTACAACCAAAGCTCTAGAGTTTACTGAAGAAGAAACAGCAGCTATTATTCAAAAGGCCAAGGCTGAAGGTACTACTGTCCATGCAGCAGTTTTATCAGCTTTGGCTCGTGCATGTAGAGAAGTCAAAGATGAGTGGAAGGAGAGGGAATTAAAATTATGGAACCCCGTGGATGTAAGAAAGGTTGCTGGACTTAATGATGAACTTTGTTTGGCAGTAGTAAGTCCTGAGATTAAGATCCCTCCTGAACTTGGTCAAGACAAAACCACTTTTTGGGAAGATGCCAAAGCTCTAAAGAAACAGGTAAATGAAGTTTCAAACCCTGCCAGACTTATCCATTCTTTGCACATCGCTCGTCATGTTGTTTCAGAATTAGAGGCAATTCCAAAAGTCAACTATGATTTATTGGTAACTAACGGAGGTATATCGAATATCCCTAACACTTATGGAAAGTTTAAAATAAATGGTTTATGGGGCCCTGTCAGTCGACCTAGAGGAGAATTCACTCAGACTTTTGGTCTTCTTACCTTCCATGGACGATTAAGAGTTGTCAACAACGCTTATGTACCAGTGCCTGGTTTATTAGAACGATTCCGAGAAGTACTACTTGAGCAATCTCAAAAATAAACTGCTAATTGAATAGACTGGTTATAAATATTTATACAAATATAGACATGAGATATAGTTAATAACTTGTTTCGTTTGATTTTTAGCTTCCTGGAGCACTGATAGCGCCTGGAACAGAATCTTTTATCTGAATAATATTAGAAGATGATGAATTCCAATTTGCCTGAGCAAGACTAATTTGCTTATAGTCCAAGTCATATACAACGTAAGCACTTCTTAAAAAGGTTTCACCTAACAGGTTAATACCATCAGATTGGGTATTCGGGAAAATAGTCAAGACATATGGGAATGGTGCTTCATTTATTCCATAGGTAGTAGAACTCAATGCCAATTCAGACCCAGGAATACTCACTCTAGCTCCATTGAAATCGTATGTTACGTTAGAGTTAGGAACAGACTCAAGGTAAAACACTTGATCGATTGGATTGTATATAGCTCCTAAGCCAATCGCAATACTAGTGACAACTTCAGTAGGAACATAAGTTAAAGAAGTACCTGAATCAAGAACTACATCAAATGAGCCGAAACTTACGTTGATACCTTCAATAAGTACTTTGCTAACTGAAACACTGAAGGAGGAGTCTGAAGTCATTGGTACAGTATATAATGAGCCAATGTACTTTTCAGAGTCCACTCCACCAAATAAAATATACCCATTAGATGAGTCGATATCGTCGAGGTATAAAGAGTACACGTTTCTAGAGATGTATCCTTGGTCAACAAGATTTTGAGGAACATTAACATAAGTATCACCATTATCTGACTCTCCAGATACAAAACCAATTCCTAGTATACCAGGGGCAGAACTAGCAGTAGATACTGTAGCGAAGCTTTGATTATATAATTGAGCTCCATCAATTCTAACAATGTCAGTAGCCCAGTCACCCTTAATGCTGGCAGAAACATAATCAATTGAAAAGTCCGAGTTGTTGTAGTGATATGTTGAAGATTCCGAGGTATTAAAACTTGTAGGAACCCCAGAGTCAGAGTTATAGACCCACAAGTCGCTGGATCCAGTGTCAATCAAAGCTTCAAATATTTGACCAGGGGTTCCAATTTCGAAAGTAACCAAGTATTCATACAATTCATTTTCTAAAGAGGTATTATAAACTCCTGATCGTTTAATTAAATTGACTTGGTTACCATCTTTATATCGCATCTTAGTTGACGCTTGGATCACACCTTCTAGACCCTGGGCTACGCCAACTGCCAAGAAGCCTAAAATTGTTCTACTTAATATATTGTACATTGTCGTTAATTGGTTGTGCAAAATGACAGAATGAATTATATTTTGCCCGAGATAAAGATTATTATACTTCTATCTGCCTTCATTTCTGATCTTCATATCCTCCTATTTGAGGCACATAAATATGGATCAGCAGACTTCGCGATGATTGACATCTCGACATAGCCAATACATGTACAACCAAAACAAAGAGCGATCATTTTCAAGGATCTGTGGTTCAATTTTCCCAAATTAAATACAACCCTGCTCGTTTAAAATGAATTTTGGTATTGCAGAAGAATCTTTAACAGTTATGAGTAATTTTAGTTTGGTTTGGCAGCTCTCTATGTTGTGCATCTACTGGTTGGTACCTTGCATTAACACTTAACTTAACAGTTAAGAGCTACTTGCTGCAGCTTTACGTAAGTTACAGTCTGTAACTAGATCACAGAAGTAGGTTGCTGCTGTATTACAGAGCCCTTAATAGATATTAGTAAGATAATCACTCCCTAAGTACTAGTACTAACAGTTCTAAGTTAATACACAGACTAATTATAGCAGTTCTGCAGGAACTTAGAATTGAGTCGATAATTTATGATTCATTAAGGCTGACATCGCATTATCCGACGTTTAATCCATAATTTTTAAAAGATATACTTACATATAGACATTTTGATACTCCGGATTCATAGTTTTCTACTAGTGATATCAATTCCAAGGGACAGTTGTTTGCTTATCAAAGGAAAATGTATTCAATAGATCCTCTGCCGTAGGTTGAGGGTATTATCGACCCAGAATTAGATATAATATCGAAATTACTTTCTTCCAAGGAATGGCTTGGCTTTAATCTTGATCTTGATGATACTATACACGAGCTTCGAAACACATCCACACAAGCGGGTGAACTCAGTGTTCAAAGCTATCAATGATGAGAATCCAAAAGTAGGATTACAAGTATTAGAAGAGCGCTACCATGACATACTAGTCTCCAAAACTGCAAGTGCTTTTACTGACGGACAATCCTCCAATGAATATCGTAGAGAGAGGTTTGAATATGTACTTCAAAAGTATCATATTGACTTATCTGAAGATGTACTAGAGTATCTGCTCTCTGTATACCAGTCCAACTTGCAAGCAGCTGTGAAATTGAAACACCGTGCAGCACAGTTACTCAAGAAGCTAAAATCGCTAGATAAACACATCATTATAGTAACATAAGGTCCTCAAGATACTCAAGAGTGGACAGTATCAGAGCTTGGACTATCGAATTATATAGATATCTTAGTGGCTACGAATTCTACGAACAAATCAAAGACAGGTGGTCTATTTCCACTGGTTCTCAGAGAATATTGCATTGAGCCAACCAAAATTGTCTATGTTGCTGATAGTGAACAAAGGGATATTATTCCTGAAATAAAAAGCAGGAATTTTAACAATATTATATGATGAGAATCAACAAAGTAAACTCAATGCTGAAAACCTTCGAATTGAATCATTATATAAACTATTATATTTGATAGATAAGATACGAAAGGAGGTTGAACTTACACCTTAAAAACATCTATATATCTGTCAAACCAAAACGATGACATACTAACCGAAAAAATGTTTTGCTGCTCATTGTTTCGACCTAGCTTTTGGATTAAGATTATGTGATAACCTCATTTTGTCATAGTCGCCCAAAACAGCTGAAACTGGAGTTTATGTAGCAACTTGACATGGCTTAGTTAAAAATAGAACCAATCACCGGATTAACTTAGTTTATTTAGTATCTCAAATGACATTTTTTGGTTACATTATTTAGCTAAATAAGTTAATGATTTGCAGAGAGTTTAACAAACCAAGAAAATGAATGTTACTCCATGTAACTAGCGTGGATCTACGGCTCATGATGATTTCCTATGATGTACACAGGGAGTAATCTTGACATTAGGTCTACCATTTACATAAATTATGACATCTGGTGCTTGTAAATAATTATTTCATCCCTTTTCACAATAGTCTCCCATAAAATAAGACCATATGCTATAGTAAGAAACACGCTTTCGGTAATAGCTCTTGGCATAGTGCTATCCACTTATGGGCAAGCCATCTAGTCCAATACCTACAATTACAAGCGATTAACAGTGAAAATGCTTGAAAATTTTCTATATTTAGAAAATATTAATGTGTAAAACCAGTAATTTATTTATAAATTCCGAGGTATATGAAAACTACAAAGTCAATGTATGCACTTTTTGTCCTAGGAATTGTGATAAAGCCATGCAACGTGAGGTTATGGGGCGATGATAAAACCTGGTTAGCGTGGAGAAGGCAATGACCCGGGAAGTGCGAGATAATGATTATGTATAATACGATATTTTTAGGAAATCCAAAACTATTCACTAGTTTGTAATCGCATAACTGTTCTAAACATAGCTTGATGGAACTATATAAACCGCCACCCACCCAGTCACATAGGTATAGTTATTCCAAATATCCTAGATCCTAGCTACAGCAATTGGGTTGTGATTACTTTTACTTTTAGTCTTTTGCTACCCCAATCATATTCTTTCGTTATAACGAAATTGAAGGCTCTTTTTTATTTGTTTTTCTATTTGGCAAAATTATGAAGTTGTCTAGTGTATTTAGAGGCTTAGCTGTTGGATTGACTACCGTCACTCCTGCATCATCTTTCCAGTTGAAGCTCTATTCTGATGATCAGCTTGGTGTCATCAGTGATATTACTCTTCTTGACGAAGGTAATGATATCTATTTTATTGCTAAAGCAAACAGCTCTAATGTTGTTGACTTTTCTTATAATGCTGGTGATCAGTCTATCTCCACTATAGTTAATGGTAAGTCATACTATCTCACCATCTATCCTGCTAATACTGGTCCTGAGGATCAAATGTATACTATAGATGATGTATTACCTTATCCTTTGGCTGCCACACCTGAACCTGGTAATTCAAAGTTCAGTTTCTTTGACTCGCTAGACTTGAATAATGCTCTACTGGTAAATGGAACCCAGAACTTTGCTCATGCCTGCTTGCGAATTGGAGATCCCAAGAATTCCTCTTGGTATAATGAGATTGTCGTCATAGCTGAAACGGATCGAATCCCTTTGTGCGAAGTAACAAACTTATTTGCAGACTTTGGAAACTCATCTTCAGAATCTTCGGATACAGCCACTATTAGCGCCTCCAGCTTGCCATCCAACTCATCTCTTGCCACTATTTTAACTGCTAACAACAGCCTTTCCCAGTCTTCTGTCACTTTCTTTCCTCCTATTACCACTTTCACGAATACTTCAGTTACTAGTGGTTTTATTAATTCTACTGCAAGTGGAACTATGACCAATCCTACTAGTTTTAAGAACATCACTGCTTCTGTTCCTCATTCTTTCTCTAACAGCACTAGCATATCGGCCACTGCTACTGGAAACATTTCGTTCACGGGCTCGATATCTAGATCTGTTATCAGCTCAGTCGCAGTTTCAGAATCAGCTACAGGCACTGGCTCAGTTACTGCCTCGAACTCGGTTTCAGCTTCTGAATCAGCTTCAACTTCTGTACCTCTATCAGGTGATTCTTCTATTCTTGTTGCCCCTTCTTTTATCTCTATTTTCTTTATGGCTTTAGTTGATATTTTTCAAACTGTATGATCTAGTGATCTAGCTTATTTATCACCTTGATTTCAATAATTTAAACAATATTTTAAATAATCGTAGTAGACTTTCTACCATTTGAACTGGCAATTATTATAGTTATTTCGTAAGTATACAGGTATTCATTTTGTGAAGTTAGGCTAAGTCAATAAGCAAATAATCGCTATTTTCAACAGATGTAAATATAAGCTCTTTCTCATCTGATGCTGATAGCCCATCTCCAGTATTCAATTCAATACCATTGACTTGCAGTTTACCTCTAGCCAGTTGGACCCAGATGTATCGATTTTGGGGTATTGGAAAGGTAACTGAGCAGCCCTTTTCAAGATAGGTATTATAAACAAAAGTATTACTGTTAATCTTTAACGAATCATCCTGTCCATCTGGGGATATTACTAGGCAAGAATTATTCAGTTTCTGTTGGAGGCTATAGTGTTTCTGTTGGTATGTGGGGATCGAACCTCTAGTAGTGGGGTTGATCCACAACTGTAAGAACCTAACACTTGTAGTCCTTGAATTATTAAACTCACTGTGATTAACTCCTGAACCTGCACTCATAATCTGGATATCCCCCTCTCTAATCACGGATCCATTACCCATACTATCTTTATGTGCCAATTCTCCTTCTAACACATAGGATATAATCTCCATGTTCTTATGCGAATGTTCAACAAAACCCCGGCCACCAACTACCCGGTCATCATTTAATACTACCAAGCCTCTAAATCCACGATACTGCGCATCATAATAATCCCCAAATGTGAATGTATGTTTACTGAATATATATCCATCACTGGATCTTCCTGTATCATAGGATCTACGGACATCAATCATTTTGATGTATTTAGTAAGACGAAAAGCTAGACTAGCTGCAATTAACTAGGTTTTATGTCCCACTGCTATCAGGGTTTCTGAACAGTAACTACATTGCACTTATAATGTTAAATTCACCATAATTGATCTTTTCAATTCAAATATAAAACACCTTTATATTTATTAATGCATTTCATAAAATCTAGTCAAAAATATTATAAATACATACAACGCACCCTCCCCCCCATTGCTCTTGTACTTCCAAATTTAACTGGTAGTCTCGGGAGAATATCCCAAACAGGTAATTCTCCTTGGGGTAATATATGCTTCCCCACAACGTGTCTGTACCAACTATCAATATCGGAGATTATAACAAATCGGTGTGCTTTAACCTTTATAGGAAGAGCAGGAGAAAGCATTATTTTGCATGTAGAGGTTACAGAATCGCGGATTGTCGGATTTTCGGGTTCTTAACCGTAAAGCAAACCCGCTTTCTGGGGTGGGATATATAAGGTGATGGGACTGCTCATTTATGTTTTGCCCATACTTTTTTTCTTTTGTTTCTTTTTTTTTAAAAAAAAACATATATTTTCACGATTTCATTATGACCCAAAATACCGACTACAAGCCTGGTAAAAAGCCATTTGACATTGATGAGGTTTTCGACAAATTGACTGTTAGTCAGAAGTGTGCTTTGCTTTCTGGCAAAGACTTCTGGCACACTGTACCTATCCCCGAACTAGGAATTCCTTCAATTCGAGTATCAGATGGTCCTAACGGTGTCAGAGGTACTAAATTCTTTGATTCAGTTAAATCCGCATGTTTCCCTTGTGGAACTGCTTTAGGATCAACTTGGGACAAGGAATTGCTCGAGCAAGCTGGTAAGGTAATGGGTCTTGAAGCCAAGGCTAAAGGAGCACATGTCATTCTTGGCCCTACTGTTAATATCCAAAGAGCACCCGTAGGAGGTAGAGGATTCGAGTCCTTTTCAGAAGATCCATTACTCAGTGGATTAAGTGCTGCTGCTATAATTAATGGTATTCAATCTGAAGGTGTCCTTGCCACTATCAAGCACTTTGTCTGTAACGATCAAGAACATGAACGTCAATCTGTTAATGCAATTGTTACCGATAGAGCTCTACGAGAGATTTATTTAATGCCTTTCCAACTTGCATTCAGAGATTCCAATCCTAGGTCTGTCATGTCTGGATACAATAAGGTTAATGGAATCCACTGTAGTGAAAATGAGTTCTTACTCAAGCAGGTGTTGAGAGATGAGTGGAAATGGGATGGTTTAGTCATGTCTGACTGGTTTGGAGTCTATGCTACTGCTGACAGTATTAAGAATGGTCTTGACTTAGAGATGCCTGGTCCATCTATATGGAGAGCAAGTTTATTAGAGCGTGCTATATCTTCCAAAACAGTCTCTCTTCATGATGTTAATGATAGAGCTAGAAAGGTCCTGGAATTCGTTTCCGAGTGTTTTGAAAAGTCCGGAGTTCCTGAGAATGCTCCTGAATTGACTAGAGACACTCCAGAAACTGCTAAACTTCTTCGACAAATTACTGCTGATTCTATTGTCTTGTTGAAGAATGAAAATAATATTCTTCCACTTAGTAAAACCAAGTCCACTGCTGTAATTGGTCCAAACGCCAAGGTTACTACCTACTGTGGTGGTGGTTCTGCTTCTCTCAGGCCTTACTACACTGTCTCGCCATATGATGGTATTTCTTCAAAGCTCGGTAAAAAACCTGAATTCACTCTCGGTGTTAGTACTTTTAAGCAGCTTCCATTACTTGGAACTGACCTTATTGATGACAGAGGTCAATCCGGATTCAAAATCAATGTTTATGACAAGCACAGAACTGCCAAAGACAGAAAGTTAATTGATGTCAAGTATTTGGCTGAGAGTTTCCTTTTAATCCCTGATTACTTCCCTACTGGTAACAAAGACGAACCATATTACTTTGATATTGAAGGATACTTGACACCCAAGGAGGATGGTGTTTACGATTTCGGTGTCACTGTCAGTGGAACCGGTTCTTTGTATGTTAATGATAAGCTTGTTGTTGATAACGAAACCACTCAAGTTAGAGGATCCAGTTTCTTTGAGCAAGGTACTGTTGAAGAACGAGGAAGCATTGAACTCAAGGCTGGTGAAAAATACAAGGTTTCATTCTACTATGGAAGTGCATTGACTGCTACCTACAATCTTACCGGTGGTTTCTTGGGTGGAGGTTTGAGATTTGGATACTTGAAGAAGGTTGATGTTAAGGAGGAGATTCAAAAAGCTGTCAAAATCGCCAAGAGGGTCGATCAGGTGGTTTTATCATTAGGACTTAATCTTGATTGGGAGTCTGAAGGTTTTGATAGAAGCACTATGGATTTCCCTCCTTATGTCGAAGATTTGGTTATTGCAGTAGTCGCTGCTAACCCCAATACAGTTGTTGTAAATCAATCTGGAACTCCAGTCACTCTCCCATGGTTCTCTAAAGTCCCTGCCTTTATTCAAGCATGGTACGGTGGTAATGAGACTGGAAATGGAATTGCTGATGTTCTTTTTGGAGATGTTAACCCCAGTGGAAAGTTACCATTATCATTCCCAGTGAGATTAGAAGACAATCCAGCATTTTTCAATTTCAGAGCCGAGCATGGTAGAACCCTCTATGGTGAAGATGTCTATGTTGGATACCGATATTATGAAACAGTAAAGAAGGATGTCCTCCTTCCTTTTGGACATGGTTTGTCATACACTAAGTTTGATATTAGTAACCTAAATACTACTGTTAAAGGGGATAAGATTTTAGTTAGTAGCAAGGTTACCAACACTGGTACAGTTGCTGGTAAGGAGGTTGTCCAAGTTTATATTTCTCAAGCCAACCCCAGTGTCAGAAGACCCGTCAAGGAACTCAAGGGTTATTCAAAGGTTTCTTTGGGTCCCGGTCAATCATCTGTTGTTGATATTGAAATTCCAATTTCTTACGCCACTTCCCACTGGGATGAATACGCCAATAAGTGGGCTAGTGAAGCTGATATTTATAAGATTTTCGTTGGAAATAGTAGTGCTAACGTTTCAGGTGCTGGTTCATTCCAGGTTGAAAAGACCAAGTATTGGACTGGCCTCTAGTTAATTATTATATGTTGGTAAATAATACATTAATGATACAAAAATAAAATACCCGTCTACCATTAGAATAATAAAGCAAAATTCTTCATCTTCAGAATTGCCATCTTCAGAATTCTGCAAGTATTTCAGAGCCAGTCTGTTCATCATCAAGATCAAACTCGTAGTCCGATAGTTCATCTTTTGTATCACCAGGACGCTTAGGTGGAGGGTCCATGCCTAATCTATAGTGATGACCAATGAAGTCCCAGTTATAATTATGATCATACCATGATTCTGTAGTATAAACATATACACCATTTATAGCCAGTTCATTGATCAGACCTTCAGAGAACTTGTAATTTTGAAGATACAAGTTTCGGAGATGCTTCAGCTGTAAAACTTGACTCACTTCAAAGGTACAGTCCCAATCAGCATTTGAAATAGAGATGCCGGTAATATTAGGACAATTCTTAATTAGAGACTCAAGGATATCTTCAATATTCAGTTCAGTTGGCCAATAAACCACTAATTGTTCTAGCTTGGGGAGCAAACTACTAATGATGTCTAGAATCATACCAGCTTCTTCATGTTCACGTGGTTCATTCAGTTCAAGAAGTTTCAAACTTTCACCAATTCCATAGAATTCAATTAAATTGGGCCATAAACTAAAGGGGACAGGTGCAAATGTATATAACATAAGCGCCTCTACATTTTGACCCGTTTTATCGTTGCTTGAATCTATTTCATCATAATATTCAAAATCATCTGCGAAAAAGAACAATCTTTTCACCTTTTCAAGATTTAAAATCGGCAATGGTTCAGTATCCATTTCATCACTTGGTCCTAATTTAAGTCCAACTTCTATTAATTGGTTCTTGGTTGTCAAATTTCGAATTGTTTCAAGTGCTGGACCATTATTTACCAACTCATAATGCAACAAGTCCAGACTTTCAACTCCATTGAAAATACTCAATAGTCTTGCCACAAATACATCTGGAGCCAATCTTCCAGCTAATGGATCAGGGTCTCCACCACCAAGCATTAACTTTTTAACATTAGGGATACGAACATCAAGTACGTCAAAAGCAGGCTGTAGTGTATCAAACTTTGCCATAATAGATAACTGCTCTAAAACAGGTAATGCTTGAGACATTAAAACAATCTTTTTAAATGTCCAATAGCCAAAACTCTGAACCATCAGCCTTTTCAGTGATCGAAACATTCGTCCGTTATCATGCAATAGCTGTGGAAAGTTTTCCAATGGTTTATAATTAAGAAATAATGAGGTGACTCTGTCTCCATATGTCGTACCCATATTTTCTAATCTTTGGTATGTAACTTCTTTTTCTTCTGAATGGAATTGACCATTAATGAACGAACTGAAATGCAGCTCTGGGATTTTACCGTTTGCTTTTGAAGCTACTGCTAAACAATCCTCTGGTCTAAGGATTCTTTGAACTCTCCATAATCCTGCATTACCACTAATGACATAATTCCAATGTCTGGAAACCGCTAGACAATGACCAAGATCCTTTATATCTAGATGACGAAATATTAACTCCAGCACTTCAGCTGGCAATGCTGAGGAAGTCATTGTATGGTTGTTATCACAGATAAGTTTTTTGCATACTTATGTAACTTACTGTGAAGTTAACTTTACATAAATATGTCTCTCGCAATTTGAGGTTAGGCCTCGCCATCTGCACGCTTAAATTAACAACATAAAAATAAACGCGACTCAGCTTACATGTTGAAGCCTAGATTTACTTTGATAGTAACAGTGGTTTAACTAAAAGGTTGATTTTGCTATATATAGTACATATGAAGTAATTAGGATAAGGAAATAATTGAGCGGATTGATGGGTTGGGATCGTAGAATACAGTTTGGCTTCTCGTAGGGACTAAAGTTTGTCCGTATCTGTACTCAAGCAATGAGTGAGATCAATAATTATACGAGGTTTTTTACCATCCGATTTTGTTTATGGTATTTTAAAAACATTTAGGAATAAAAGAACTTAAGAAAACTTTCTTTAGCTTCGATACTTATATACCCAGCGATAAATGCGGGGAAATTGCGGAGTTCCAATGTAGTCATAACCTCCTGTCCAAATTATCAAATAGAGTCAAGTCCGATATGTCAATAGTAAGAGTATTCTAAAGACTGGAATATATAAATTACTGCTATTAGTTGATAGACTGGAACAGTATCAATCAAATGTTTAGATATAGTTAAATTATACAGTGATCACGATTTTAACTTCGAGTTACTTCATCTTCTTGGTCAATCCAGATATTATGGAAGCGATGTAGGTGAAGTGCACGAAATTGCGAGTAGAATCAAATAAAATGACTTTGAAAGCTGGTACCAAGAATTTAAAGCTCTTGCCGATAGCATTATTAGCAAAGTTGACCTGAATAATACTGACAAGTACCCTGTTAGTGCCAGAGATACTCTTTTTAGAGCTGCTTCTTACTATTGAAGTGCCGATTTCTTCAATCACCAGAATACACAGGATCCTCATTTACAGAATTTATGGAATAAGCAGGCTATGTATTTTGATAAGCTACTAGTCTTCTTGAGATTCCTGGTCAAGTATTGACTATCGAAGGTGATGGATTTGATATTCCAGCCCTATATATCCGAGTTTCGTCTGACAACACGCAAGGCCCACTCTTCTTATATCGGCTCAGAATATGATGGCTCTCAAGAAAAGATGTTTCATATATTTGGGGTTGGAGCTTTGGAACAGGGTATTAATGTTATTGCCTATGAAGACCCTGGTCAGTTACCTGTTATCAGATATCAAAATGTTCCATTCACAGCTCAATGGAACAAGGCAGTTACACCAATTCTTGACCTCTGTGAAACTATTGCCTAGGTAACTCTTTAAAAGTATTTTCGCTTGGGTATTCTTTAGGTGGATACTTGGCTCCACTAGCAGCAGCTTTTGATAACAAGGTCGCCCGAGTTCCGGTCGTAGACGGAATTTATCTAGTCTGTAAAGGGTATATGAAGAACTTGCCAGAGATTTGCAACAACTTTTTAAAGAAGGTAAAGAGCCTGAGTTCAATGCTACCATAGGAGCTATTAGTGCCAAAGTGTCAGGGTGGTGAGATGGGCCCTTGACTATGGATGCTACTCATTCCCTGTATCATCGCTTCTTAAACTAATTTAAAAGTTACACAACATGGACTTGTCATCAGTAGTAAACAACCTAAAATGTCCAGTATCAGTAATAAATGCTGAAGATGACAATTTCTTGAAGGATCAACCAGAGCAATTAGCTTCAGCTCTTGGAGATAACAGCTCTTGGTGATAGGGCCGCTCATATCGAACTTACTGCTGCTCAGTCAGCTGGGGAACATTGTCATATGGGTGGAAATATTTTATTGAATCAAATAGTATTTGATTAGATTTAGAGAATCATTAGACTATATCAGTAGCTGTTTATAAATAACAATGGATAAAATTGGATACAGTGATTGAAAGTCACCCTTGAGGCTGGCGAGTGAAGTCGGTACCTGAATAGTTTTTAAGGATATAAAAGGAGATCACCGACCAAGAATAAAAAGATATTCTCTAATTTTGTTCCATAATGTAGAATATCTAATACCACATTTAAAGTTATAAATGCTACTTATGATTATAAATAAAAAGCTAATGAATTACGATATATTATATACTTCCAACTCTATGACTTGACTACAACATTGAATCCTGGCCTTTATTAAGGACGAGCATATGATTAGAGATCTTTGTATTAATTATTATATTATTAGGTATTAAACGTTGAAAAGCTCATATTTGCTTTATTTATTGTTGCTATTGTGTATAGGTTTAATGTATCTTAAATATACTATAAACTAACAGTATAGAAAGTTACCCCTGATTGTTCGGGTTGCAGCGGCATTATGGCTGTCTTCCTCTAACTTATATGTTTGACTAATAGCTAAATTCACAGGGGTCACTGCTGTAGTTACTCATATTCCAGAGTCACTGACACTGTACTTTATAGTTAGAAACAAAATATGTCCTCTATGGGAAATTTTTAGAGAAAAATCTGTTCTCTGAATCAGAGTCTTATATTCTAGCACTGGCCAATTAATGGTAGTGATAGTTGGGCTCAATTGGATATCTGAAATATTATCCGATATTGTAAAAATAAATATTTTGGAAATATGTCTGATAGTAATTAGAATATTCTGTGTTTTAATTATAAAAAAATATATACTATGATATATATATATATATGCAATATTGTGCGTGTACATTGTACAGTATCATCGAACGGAACCCACAATCTATATTTCACCGGCTGGTTAATCCTAAGCTGCTCTCCGACATTGAAACGCCTGGGCCTTTTCTGAAAATTACCTTAAGGGGATACAAACTGACAAAAATCATAATAACTTGTTACAGATATTTGTTGCATATGAGTGACTATCTTTTTGTTGGTTTATTTGGTGCTGTGTTGTGAACATTTTAAATTCAACGGAACTGACATACTAACTCTATTTGTTCAAATTATCAGCAGAATTTTATTGGATCGGTGTAGTATCCGCAAGACCTTCGTATTTTAATAATGTAGTATGGATACCATTGGTAGACCATGTTTATGAACAATCCACTAGATAATATAATAGTTTATACCTGATGATAGTGGTACATGATTGAGATGCAGACATTTATCGGAGCTGACAAGAAGACTAGAAATACTCCTAAACAAGGAAAAATAAAAACTAACTAGTATAACAACTAGTTCACGTATGGAGCAGTAGTGATCAGGGTCAAGGACCAATGGTTTAAGGAGAAGCTACATCTTCAGAAAATCGCTTAATAGTTTTAGTAAAAATGAATTCAATTGGCTACTTATCCCATCAAATACGGATTTTTTAATAAATCTATTATTAACTAAGATCGACAATAATACAAATAAACCAGAGATTCTACATTATTGTATATCGTAGTATTCTGTTACAAATGCAAACGCATGCACATAGCTGCATGTTGACTAATATAACTTAACTAAGTTAATCTAACTTGTTTTGTGATTGGCATATGTATGTCGGAAGACGATACACGGTCTTTCGTCTAACTCTTTTAACAAACCGAGCAAATATTATTATCATTAACTTATTTAAAAGAAATTGGGATTAGCTTATAGATCTTTGTTTTTGCAACATATTTGTGTATTGTTAATCTTTAGTGTCTATACGCAAAAATCATCATTTTACAAGTTGATGCATATGAAAAATATCCTTACTTCAGGGAGCAATCGATATTTGGAGGCCTAAGGCGATCACTTCCGGAGGTCAAGATACACTGGTACAGTAAGTTACAGTAAATATACAGTTCAAACTAACCTAAAAAGGGTCCAACTTAAAAAAAAAAATGGAACATGCACTACAGCTAGAAATTTCTCCCGATACAGAGTATAACTGTAACACTTGTAACCATAAAACTCTAGATTAAACAAACATATTTATTTTAATAGAAATGGCTTAAAGATTGTTTTTTATGAATAATATTTTGATTATTGTCAAGTTTCCTGGCGATTTGTAGCCAGGACAAAGTGCTCAGGTAAATTGTCTAACGCACGTAATTAGATGATTTAGGACTAGCGCAGAATACATATGTTACTGCAGACTGTTTCAGAGTGGTGCCACTAGTACTTGTATAGCGCAGTCCCGACAAGTTCAACAAATTATACGCCATTAAAACTGGCTATTGAGAGTGTTGAGGATAATATAAATAATCAATAATGCACTCGAGCCCTCGTCTGTTGCATCTAATATAATCATAAGTTAGGCGAGTCTCTCTCTCTCTCTCTATATATATATATATATTTCAAAAAAAAAAAAAAAAAAAAAGAAAAAAGAAAAAAGAAAAGCCATTTCCCACGATAACAACATCAGTAGCGGGCAACACTACCGTCTGGTAGTAGACTAGTTACAGTAGCTTGTATATATATGAACAGACATACCCTGCTAAAACTAAAATACATATCTTAAAAGGATCCAAAAAATGTCTGTCAAATTAAGCCAAACTACTATCGATGCTGTAAAGTCGACAATTCCATTTTTGGAAAAGAATGGTACTGAGATGACTGCTCGAACTTATGAGGTCATGTTCCAAGAGGAGGCTTGCTTGAAAGACTTATTTATACACAGTGATCAATCAAGACAGCCATTTGCCTTAGCCAAGATTCTTGTTATGTTTGCTAAAAATATTGAACATGTCGAACGAATGAGTGCTTCTTTAGAAAAGGTATCTCAGAGACATGTCAATTTAAATATTGTGCCCGAATATTACGCAGTTTTAGAGGAGTCCTGGTTGACATCCATTAGGGAGCTTTTAGGGGTTAACGCTACCTCTGCAGTCTTGGATGCCTGGAGTGAAGCTTTCTGGGCACTTGCTCATATCTTGATTGATAGAGAAAAGGAATTATACCGAGAAAAGAGCAAATCAAAGAAAAACAAGTTATTTAAGTTGTTATTTTCTCCATTCAATTTGTCTCGACCTCGTACCGTCAAATAAATCTGAGATATCCTTATACGTTAAATTACTACAGTAACTTATAGGCATTGACGCGGCTGCTGTGCTGCATGGAAAAGAGAGATTAATCTGGACCAAGTTAAAGTGATATTATTCATATCTTATTCATTTTATTAATATAAATAGATCGTGTTTTATGTGTTGTACATGTCTTAATGTTTGATTGGTTATTTCAAAGACGGGCGTTATCTATGTGGAGGTCAAGCCTCCGGATATAAGTTTATCATATATAAATATATATATATGAAACTTACTGCTGTAGCGGCTGCATTTTTTTTTTTTTTCTTTTAGTATTATTGACTATTACCTAATTCTTACAAACTGCACTAAAATGAAAAGATACTCTTTTATATTTATTGTAGCTGTTTGCATTTTTCTGGCATTTCAACACCGCTCTGAAACAATCGAACCCGAAATTGTTGAAAAAGCTCAACCAATAGTCGAAAAAATAGTGCAACCAATGTATCAAATTAGAAAATCAGACGACCGTGGGTTGGCTAACCATGGATGGCTCAACAGCAGACATACTTTTTCATTTGCAGATTATTATGACCGACGATACATGGGATTCAGAAAACTCCTTGTTATCAACGAAGATAAAGTTAGGCAAGGCAGAGGTTTCGATGCTCATCCTCATTCTAATATGGAAATTATTTCCTATGTAATTAGTGGTGCTCTTGCTCATAAAGATAGTATGGGAACTGGTTCAGTTATTGTGCCTGGTGATGTCCAAAGAATGAGTGCAGGTACTGGAGTTGTGCATAGTGAGTACAACAACAGCACTGAGAAGCCTGTTCACTTTTTACAAATTTGGATCCAACCTAAAACTCAAGGCATTAAGCCTAGTTATGAACAAAAGAATTTTCCTAAAGAGGAGAAACTTAATACTCATAGATTGGTTGTATCTCCTACTGGAGAAGATGGATCATTATCTATTAACCAAGATATTAAGCTATATGCCGCTATCTTAGAGCCAGGAAAGCAAGTTAACTTTAAAATCGAAAAGAACAGACACGTTTGGATTCAACTTATCAAGGGTTCGATAAAGATTAACGAATCTACTGAACTTAAAGCTGGTGATGGTGTTGCTATCTCTAAAGAATATGCTTTAGATATTGTTGCTGATACTAAGGCTGAATATTTATTATTTGATCTCAATTAGGCTCTTTTTTTTTATTTATATCCCAAAACTTTTACCATCATGTCATTAATATAATATAAAATAAAATAAATACATAAATCAAGAATATTGATTGTTATTGTCTTCGTATCTCTCGACGTAAGTTTCGTGGTCATAATGATCATATTGCTCGTAATGATCATCAGAGCTTGATCGATGAGATCGCGATCGAGATCGAGCATTATCATAACTGCTCTGCTCTTGATACATAGACAAATACATATCACAGGCTTTGACAAGTTCTTCTTTCTCTTGACGTTCAGTTTCAACCAGCCTTTGAAGACCCTTCAATTCAGTACGTAATAATGATAACTCCGTATTCGATTTCTCTTCCCTTATTTTAAAAGTCTGTTTAATTTTGGCTACTTTAATCTCATGCTTCTTATTATATTGAGCATGTAATTCTTTTGCCACTTTGTTTACCAACTCTTCACGTACTCGTTCTTCGGATTCCAGTTTCAATTCATTTTCTTGTAGAGCATTCTTCAAATATTTTATTTCATTGTCTTTGCCAGCAAGCCGAGCTTTTAACCCAAGCAATTCTGTTTTATGCTGAGCTTTAAGTTGTTCAATCTCACTCCTGAGATCATCTGAACTGTTATTAGATGTGACATGGTGCTCAAGTGTATTCATATCCACTTCAACCCAACTAAGGTCTTCTTTAGCAGGTACTGCACTACCATTTGTATTTCCAGAACTTGATACACCTGGCCGTGAAATAATGGTCTTGCCTCGCAGATTTGATGATGATTTTGATATATCTTTATTCAGTCGATCAGGCTCTCGTAGTTTTTTTAAATTGCCTTTACTAGGCGAGGGTCGAATTAGCTGAGTTGCAGTCCTAGGTACTATACTTTGTCTTCGTAATGAACTATTTGGACCAACACTTCCAACATTTGATGCTGAACTGGTAGGTCTACGAGTTAATGTTGAAATAGAAGAGGTTGAAACAGATGAAGGGAGTTTTGGGGGTAATTCCATATTATCTTGGTTATGGTCAAGAATCGAGTCAACTTCGGTTCTATTAAGAGCTGGCTCATGTCGTTGTTCGGCTGAAACAGACCTCTTTTTGAATAAAGGTTCATCATTTAGCCTATTGGCGGATGGAGAAGAAATACCGTTCGGATTAGAAGATCTTTTCGCAGAACTAGTTGGGACTCGTCGAATACTACTATTAGGTACGGTATTGGCAACTTCCATATCTTGTTCATCAGACACTATATTCTCCTTGGTTTCAGAAATATGAGGTCTGTCAGACTGTAACTCCTGTTCATTTGAATATAAACTAAGTGAAGACTTTGATAAAGAAAGCATTAATTGTCGTTTGGCGTCTGCGATTTCAGCAGCTCCAGGTCGATGAGGGCTACCATTTTGATCTGTAAGATGACCTCTTGATGATATCCGGTTCATTGCATTCGGCCTCCGGGGTAAAGGACCTGATAATGTATTATGTCGTCGAAATGGCGAAGGACTGGCTATCATAGATTGATCTGCCATTATTAATTTTGATTTCTCTTAACCAATGTTTTTGATTTGAACGCGTTGATTTAAGGTTGTGTTGAGGTAATGTTTATCTGTTAACCTGACTGGGGCGCGTCAGTAGAAACAAAATCACGTGTCGGGAAATATTCTCTACGGTGTAAGTGTAATTGTTAACAGAATATGGCTACAGTTACTCTTGTAACAGCTAAAAGTTATTGACACTTAGTTACAGTATTAGCCTCTCTATAAGTAGCTCATAAGATTGTTTAATAGGATAAGTTAACTGTTAAATTATTATTTTGCGTGTTAAACTGCATATTCTACTACGTTAAGTTAACCCTGTTACTGTAGTTGAGACTTCCAAATCCCCTAGTACCCCTGGGGGTCGGGCACCACATATCCAAAGCCCCGCAATGAGGGTAAATGTAGTGTTTAACCAAGTTAATTTAAGTTAAGTTAAAGTTATTACTGTATAGTCAGTAAGTTACATCAGGTAAATGACGAGTGCTGATACCAGGAGATTTTAAATCTATAATAAGAGATTTCTAAATGGCGTAAGTATTAGAATATTGTTATTAGAAATGTTGGAGCTTACCGTAAAATCACAGTCCTATGGTTAACTGATCTACAGTAACTTAACATTAAGTTAGTAACATACAATAACCACAGCTTGTTTAGATCATGAACAGTTATTTTGATCAGAGAATGTCGATAAATTAATCGATTCAAACCCACTATCTTTTAATAAGAATTCTAAAAAACAACTATAAACCTGACCATCCTCAGTAACCGCTAGATGATATCTTTAAAATGCTTTAACTTGACTGTTGGCCATCTTGGCCATCTTGAGATAAATAACCTACAGTTGTTATATCTGTTTATGTTACTGAGTGACTAGACGCAGGTGCTTAATTGCTTATCTTTCATATTACTGATCAACCTTAATGGTCGTTATCTGTATTACCAGCCCTAGAATAACTAACATATGTATATATCCAAAGGGATTACTGTAGGTCACGAGTAGTCACGGCCCTACTGTAATAATGCGATATCTTGTGATGTTGCTCAAGTCTGTGCCCGTAGCCGCCATGAAAAGCCCTGCTATAGCTAGGTTTATATAATAGTACATACTTAGTAACATATATCTAAAAGCTGCTGATATGGCTCATCTTATCCCAAAAGCCTAGGCCATACCGTAACGCTACTCATAAGGTCACTTTCAAGACTACTTTAACAGTGCAATTTAGCAGCAACAGGTTACTTGGTAAGTTGGATTTGAGCTGTCAAGCCTACATTGCAGACCACAGCAGCTCAGGGCAGCTTAGCGGCAACTACAGCCCTAGCTGAGGTAGTACAGCACTGCACCAAGGCATCCAGGGCAGCCAGCCGTAGATTGGGAGATACCGTATACATATATAACAAGTATATGCAATTAATTAACTAGCTAACTTAAGTTACTGTAGTTAGCAGAGAGCGCCTAATAATAATAGTGGTGATTTTCTACTATCTTCTTTCTTCCCATCCATCGACATACCTGATAAATCCTTCTGATAGCCTTTTTTTGCTCCTCTCAACTTTTGCATCCTAAAACGCTAATAATTTCTGGTAATATTAAATATCGGGCAATATAGATTCATTGACTGATCGACGAGCCAGAAATATTTTTTTAAACACCCCCTTTTTAAAGGCCCAGAAAAAAAATCGATTATACACTGTAGTTGGGAACAGCCCAGTAGACAGCAAAATGGCAAGTTCGGCGGCTAGTGCTTCTTTACTTATGAAGCAGTTTAAAGAGCTCACCGATCCTAAGAAGGCTATTCCTTCTTTTCATATTACTGTAAGTATTTTATTTTGTTGTTGTTTTTTTGTTTTGTTTTATTTTGTCGATGACTAACTGATATTTAGCTTGATGAAGATGATATTTTCCACTGGTAAGTTGCACATCTATAAAGATGCAGTAAACCTTTGAAACAATTTTTTTTTATTCTGCTGATCTGATGAAGTTTTATTTAGTCTTTTTCTTTTCAACTTATGAAGACTCCTATCTTTATTAGTCTCGAATATAGGCTGGTTTTCACATTATCTGCAGATTCATCAAGAATACCCACAAAAAAAAAATATAAAAAAAAAAATAAATAAAATAAAACCACATCTGACCAATTTCTAACATTCAGGAATATTGGAGTAATGGTCCTTAGTGAAGATTCGCCTTACCACGGAGGTTATTTTAAAGTGAGTATTTTATTATATTTTTGGCTATTTTAATAATTAGTTTCTAACCCGGATATTAGGCGACCATGAGCTTTCCTACTGACTACCCTTTCAGCCCACCCAAGTTTAGATTCAACCCTCCTATTTATCATCCTAACGTATACAAGGATGGCCTTATTTGCATTTCTATTCTTCACCGATCTGGCGATAATACCTCTGATGAACCTGATGGAGAAACTTGGAGCCCTGCCCAAAGTGTTGAGACTGTATTAATATCTATTGTATCACTGCTCTCGGATCCAAACATCAACTCACCTGCCAACGTCGACGCTGCTGTTTCTTGGAGAAAGGACCGAGAAGCTTATAATAAACGTGTAGCTACTGATGTTATTGCTTCCAAGCAAAATATCCCCAAAGATTTCAAGATGCCTTTACTTGAATCTGCTTATGTTGCCCCTAAAGCTGCTGATTCTAAGGAGGATGTGGTTGATGAAGACTTTTGGTATGAAAGTGCTGACTCGATGGATGAAGATGATAATTACGACGGTGAGGACGATGAAGGGTCAGATAACCCTGACTACGTTGAGGATGATGATGAATAATTTAAGTTGATATTTGGTGGTTCTTTGTAATCAAAGTATTGTTTTTCTTTTTTTTTTTTTTTTTTCTGTCTCTATGTACAGTGTACTGAGAAAATGAAAACCGAACGAACTACTTGATTATTGTTTATTTTTTTCTTCATATTTAATTGCTTGATATAAATGGTTCATAGTACCCTCTTATATATCTATAAGCTTGTCTACGATTTGTATGAATATCTATTATAGTAAATCAAATTATGATTAGTTTTATAAGCCTATATATCGCTAGTAGGAACTCCGCCTAAAACAAAGCTCCCACTACAGTGAAGTTAGTATAATTGTTAGTATAATTGGACTGAATTTTCGGGTTGAGGGATCGTAATTTGGTGCGGCTGTCTTATTTATCCCATTAACAAAAATCACTGCAATCTTTAAGGCGCGGCTATTAACATTTAAAAAGTTCTGGTCTAGACTGGCCCCTTAAGTCCGACTCATAGTGCTTTACCCGCTTCTGCCGTGCTTTACGTTATACTGTAACCGGCTCAGCCTTACATAAGGAAATAGTATGTTGTATATAAGACTGTATTCCATTTAGGATTCCTACGTTCTTCTAATATACGGAATATATATTTTATTTGCTATTGTAACATTTTAATCTATTGCTCTATATATATATATATATATATATTCCGTTGAATTCACTTATAATTTCCGACTTTTTTTAGCTATAAATCTTCATTTTCAACCCTTTAATACTAGGTACATTATAATGTCATGGGGCAAGGGATTATTTACCCTCCTGATCTTTTTCGAGTTCTAAATACTATCTAGACCGAAATAAATTTGAATCAGTCATACCAACCCAGGAACTGATAGATTCGGACTGGCGAATAGTATTTATATACGACTTTTTGCTTCCCAATTGTTTCTATTAATTTAATAAGGAAATTTCAGAATCATTTGAATTGTTTTTACTATTTTATTTCTGGTTGTTCCTATAAAAGTAGAAAATGTATCCTTTACTTCCATACAGTGACTCGTTGGAGTCATATCAGCAAGCTGCTGATATTGCTAGTGGTGTAATTGGCAGAGTAGCTGTCAATCTTGCTTCTGCTGATCAAGTGGATAGTCTCGCTGATATTATTAAAACAAATGCTCAAATTTATATAGATACTATTGTTGTTGTCAGTTCACAGGCCTCTGTCGACAGTCTTATCAAATTACTCGACTTTGGAGCTGAAGCTTTAATAGTTGAACCTGAAGTTGCTTCTGAACTTAGCGAAGCTGGTGTCCCCGGTAACAGACTTTATATCAAGTATGAATCTGTTGAGTTATTATCTCAAACTATCGAATCATTGACATCTGGTTCTGTCTCTTTATTTGCTGGTTATTATGTTATTTCTGCCGGTGATGAGCTCATTGCCAAGTATAAGGAACTTGCAGTTAAATTATCATCTATTCTTTTGACTAGTGGTGGTGCTTCAAGTTTATTAGTGCAAGGTACTGCTACTGCTGATATATCTCCTGCCATTGGTGTTATGGATACCAAGTCTCTTACAAGAGACCACAAATCTGCCGACGCCAAGTTGCCTATCGGTAATGTACTTAGTAGCAGACTTCTCAGTGACCGTACTGATGGTTTATTCACTACTTTAGTTGTCGACAGACAAGACAGGGCTCTTGGTTTAGTTTATTCTTCTGCCGAGAGTATTAATGAAGCTATTAGAACTGGTACTGGTGTTTACCAATCTAGAAAGAGAGGTTTATGGTACAAGGGTGAAAGCTCTGGTGCTGTTCAACAATTATTAAAGATTGACTACGACTGTGATGGTGACTGTATCAAATTTGTAGTAGAACAAAAACATCCTGGTTTCTGTCACAACAACACATCCACCTGTTTTGGTCAATATGACGGTGTTGCCGCTCTCGAGAAGACTCTTTTGGCAAGAAAGGCTAGTGCTCCTGAGGGTTCTTATACTGCTAGATTATTCAATGACTCCAAGTTGTTGACTGCTAAGATCATGGAAGAAGCAGAGGAGCTTTGTGAGGCTAACTCTAAATCCGAGGCTGCTTGGGAAGCTGCTGATGTCATTTACTTTGCTTTAACCAAGCTCGTTCAACAAGGTGTATCTTGGTCTGATGTTGAGAGAAATCTCGACCTTAAGGCTAGAAAGATTTCTAGAAGAAAAGGTGATGCCAAGCGTAAGTGGGCCGACAAGGTTGGTATTAAGGAAAATATCAAGGAAGAAGATGTTAAGAAAACCAAGGTTGAAGAAGAGCCTGTTGAAAACAAGCTTATTAAGATGCAATCTTTCACTATCAACTCTTCTACTCCCAAGGAAGAGATACAAAAGATTCTTACCAGACCTGTACAAAAGACTGCTGATATTATGAAATTAGTCACTCCTATTATCGAAGGTGTCAAAACTAGAGGTGACAAGGCTGTTTTAGAGTTTACTGAAAAATTCGATAGAGTTAAGCTTGAGTCTCCTGTATTGAAGGCTCCTTTCCCATCTGAGTTAATGCAAATCTCTGATGAAATCAAGGCTGCTATTGATTTATCTATTGAAAATGTTGAAAAGTTCCATGCTGCTCAAATTGAAAAGGGTAAAATCTTACAAGTCGAAACTGCTAAAGGTGTTCTATGCTCTCGATTCTCTAGACCTATTCAATCAGTTGGTTTATATGTTCCTGGAGGTACTGCTGTTTTGCCTTCTACTTCTTTAATGCTTGGTGTTCCAGCCAAGGTTGCTGGGTGTAAGAATATCATTATTGCTTCTCCTCCTAGAAAGGATGGTACCTTGACCCCTGAGGTAGTCTATGTTGCTCATAAGGTTGGTGCTAGTGCTATTCTTTTAGCTGGTGGTGCTCAAGCCGTTGCTGCTTTAGCATACGGTACTGAGTCTGTTCCTAAGGTCGACAAAATTATGGGGCCCGGTAACCAATTCGTCACTGCAGCTAAGATGTTTGTTCAAAACGACACTACTGCTTTAGTTGGTATTGACATGCCTGCTGGTCCTTCTGAAGTTTTAGTTATTGCTGATAGCACTAGTAACCCTGCTTTTGTTGCTTCTGATTTGTTGTCTCAAGCTGAGCACGGTGTTGACTCTCAAGTTATTTTGATTTCTGTAGGACTTTCTGATTCCGAATTAGCTGCTATTGAAACTGAATTGCATGAACAGGCTCTTAGACTTCCTAGAGTTGACATTGTTCGAGGAAGCATTGCCCACTCTTCTATTCTTAAGGTTGATAGTATTGAAGAAGCTATGGAACTCAGTAACGAATACGGTCCTGAGCACTTAATTCTCCAAGTAAAGGATGCTTCCAGGTTGTTGCCTCTTGTTGAGCATGCTGGTAGTGTCTTTGTCGGTCCTTACAGTCCTGAATCATGTGGTGATTACTCAAGTGGTACCAACCACACTTTGCCCACTTATGGTTATGCAAAGATTTACTCTGGTGTCAATACTGATACTTTCATGAAACACATCACCAGTCAAGAGCTTACTGAAGAAGGTCTCAAGAACATTGGTCCTGCTGTCATGGCTCTTGCTGCTACTGAGGGACTTGATGGTCACCGAAATGCCGTCAAGGTTAGACTCGAAACTCTTGGCGCTTTGTAAAATATGAGTTTAACATATATATATAGAGCTGTAATTCAAAGGCATTATTTATAATTAAATTTATAATAGTAGTTGAATACGAAGTCAAGATCAATTGGTATTTCGGTTTATCGAATTTCATATTATATGTTATATGAAAATTAAAATTTTAAATATGTCATTTACAGGACAGGACAACTGAAAATAAATAAATTTGTTGATGAAGAACGGGGAGAATATTTCATGATAATACTAGAATCTAGCCTTTTTTTTGGATCTTGGTGATTCGTCAGTCATATCATCAAGATTTCTCTTTTTAGGTTCAACCCCATCAGGGATATCTTTTAACAAGGCACCATCTGTAGTAAATAGATAAAAATAATCAAAGCCTTCATCTTCAACATCCTCTATAGTAGGTTGTCGATGACTAGGTGCTTTGATTTTCTCCTTGTGCTTCTGATCACTGTCATCCTCATCCCTGTTGTTGTTGGTTGCTGGTGTATCACTGTCTACATCTGTTGTATCATCCTTGGATTTGGAGGCTGAAAATCTACTCCAACTATAGGGTGTGGATCGATGACATCTGGATAAATCCGGTATCTCTTTCGTTGAATCACCATCATCTGAACCGTCTCCCTTCTTATCAATAGCCCCATCCGACCCGATTTTCTGTTTGGGCGGGGTCCAACTATAGGGTGTTGATCCTCGAGATCTAGACAAGTCAGGGATATCTATCGTAGAGACATCAGCTTCATTGGTGTCTTCGTTACTATAACGAGGTGATACACGAGATCTGGGGCCGTGTGTAGACAAACTATCTCGACCACCGGCAGCCTCGTTCAAACGGGCAGTTTCCCTGCGAGAAAATGAGGAAGGAGTTACTCGACTCTGTTCTACTGGTAGGCGTCTGGGATTAAATGAACTTCTTCTTCTAGATCCCATATTGTGAATTCCAAGGTTTTGATGCTCAGATCCTGACGTATCAGTGGCGAAGCTGTTGTGATCATTGGGATGATTCAAACTAACCTTCTCAGAAGTGGGTTGTTGAAGACCTCTGAAAATTGGTTTTACAAAAGGCGAGCTATTAGAAATCATTGGTTTATCTGTATATCTTTTTTATAATGAATGTAGCGGAATTATTGTACTAATTAAGAAAAAAGGGCAGAAACTCGCTCTTTTATAGTAGTAATATCGATGGGTGTTAGGGGTCAGGGGGAATATCATCAATGGCATATGATGATCATTTCTGTGAATGACATATGTTAGCTTACTAACGTAGAGCACCAGAAATACAATCAATAAACACCAAATCAAATAGATTTTAAGAATTATGAAGTTTTAAAATAATTATTTGATGTTTTGCAAACCTACTATTCTTAACCAAAAAAAAAAAAAAAAAGAAAAAGAAAAAAAAAAGGACCGGATTAATTGAAAGCTGAACTGAACAGATCAGGTAACAGTTAACCTTATCAACCTGCATTATCACATAACAGTTATAATTTCATCAAAACAGCATTGCACAGGACCGCATAAAGAACAAAAGCATACGGAATTTTATTCAGCTATAGCCAATAAGTATCTATTCATCACAAAACTAATTGACTATCACTTGTTTCTTGATTGATGCTCGGAAAGGACTTTAAGAAGCGAAGCTTTCCTCCATCTCTTCTAATGTAAAACATTGCACCTCAACATAAAAGAAACAAGCAATAATACCTTTTGCCCGCTGCTCATAAGTAATGACTTCAACTGGATATAAACCTTGCATAGGGGTTGCACCATCATTATTAACCACCATTAAATAAAAAAAAACATAAAATAAGATCCAATACCTCCATTGGCCCAAGAGATATCTGTTTATCCTGATGTATTGAATACATATATTGTCACCCAGACCCAGTAGAATGTCATTATCATATCATGGCTAACAATAACTTTTCTTCGTCCAAACTTTTAATAATTGTTTACCAATTACTGATACCAAACGTCCTTGGAAACTAAGACCTATGTTAATATGCGAAAATATTCGGTTTCTCTTAATTCCAGCAGAGTGATAGAATGCTCCTTGGAAATAAGAAATACCTCCATTTGATAATTGTCCTTTTTTTTTCTTTCTTTGCATAGGCCAGGTTCCAACCTAATCGATAAATATAGGCTCTACTGTTCAATAAAGATCTATAATCCCACCATCTTTTATCAGAACCATCCAAATCAAGTTGTTCCTCAAACTCTTCTAGTTGTAAAGTAACAAAAGGGTTTGTCAGGGTTTGTCTCATCTCCATCTCTATGGAATTTAATCAAGATCTCTTCAGCTGACTGCTGTTTTCAATGAGTATATAACCATCTTGGACTTTCTGGGATAAATAATACAAGTAGTACTAGTCCAGGATACAAGATTTGAACTAAAGTAGGAATTTCCTAATCCCTTTTAGTAGTGTCACTTTCTGTGCAGAAGAATACTACTTTTTTTTTTTTTTTGTTACTGTGTTGTGTAGTCCAGTAATTATCCATTTATCTCCTACTTAATGGCAATGCGATTCGAGAAAGAAATTAACCCCTTGTATTCTATCTTCAGTATTTATATCTCATAATATCTTTATTTTGTCCATCTCAGATTTGGCCTTGGCCTTGATGATCATTAAATATGCAATATACATATGTATATTATTTCAGTAGGAATGGCTGCTATCTCTCCATCGGTTATGTGATAAGTACCCGACATGACTTATCGTTATCGGGACAATTACAATTCGCCGCTCAGTGGGGGTGATAGGAATGGGCTGATAACCAAATAACTGTTTAATTATTGTGAAATCAACAATCGTAAATCATGTCAGTTTTAAATAAAGTTTGGATTCCTAAGACTATTGGGGTTCAATTCTCCAGAGGTTATCCTAGGCTATTTTCTGTTTCTACAGCTAAAGTTCCAGGCATAGTAGCTTTGGAGAATGCAATCAAATCTCACAGTGGGCCCAATAGCACTTCACTAAGTGGCTCTTATACCAGTAAATTACTTGGAGATTCTGGGTTGATATCGGATAATATATTATCCAAGGCTGAAGATTTAAAAGATGTTCAATTGAAAAGTGAGATTGCCTGGGAGGTGACCGATATGGTCTACTTACTGATGGTGAAATTGAACAAACATGGGATTCACTGGTCGGAAATTGATAAGTATTTAGAATTAATGAGTCGAAAGCTTTCTAGTGTTTCCCATTCAAGTGAGATGAAATCAAAGAAGTCTATTAATAATGGTTTATTATCTAGCGATCTCAAGACTAAAACTTTAACTATTGATGATCGAACTAGCCAAGAGGATATTAACAAAGTATTGTCTAGACCAGTTCAGAAAACATCGGATATCATGAGACTCGTTGCACCTATTGTAGAAGCAGTAAAAGAGAATGGAGATCAAAGCTTATTGGAGATGATTGAAAAGTATGATGGAGTGTCTCTTAAACATCACGTTATATCTGCTCCGTTTCCAGAATCTATTATGGAACTACCTAAACATGTTAAAACTGCAATTGATATTTCATTTGATAACATTTACAAATTCCACTCTGCTCAAACAGAAACAAAACCAAATATGGAAATTGAAAAATTCCCTGGTGTTTTATGTTCAAGATTTTCTAGACCAATTGAATCAGTTGGTTTATATGTTCCGGGAGGTACTGCTATCCTTCCTTCTACTGCAATCATGCTTGGAGTACCCGCAAAAGTAGCAGGATGTAAGAACATTGTAATTGCTACACCTCCTAGGATCGATGGTAGTATTGCACCAGAAGTGGCCTATGTTGCCAATAAGGTTGGAGCTTCAGCTATATTATTGGCAGGTGGTGCTCAAGCTATTTCAGCATTAGCGTATGGTACTGAAACGGTGCCTAAAGTAGATAAAATTCTGGGACCTGGAAACCAGTTTGTAACAGCTGCTAAGATGTATGTTCAAAATGATTATAGTGCATTAGTTGGAATTGATTTGCCAGCAGGACCCTCTGAAGTGTTGGTAATTGCTGATAATACTAGCGTGCCGGCATTTATTGCTTCGGATTTACTCTCACAAGCAGAACATGGTATTGATTCACAGGCTATTTTGGTTGCTGTTGATCTCACAGATGAGCAAATTACTCGTATTGAAGCCGAAATTTTCAAGCAAGCATCAAAGTTGCCTAGAGTTGATATTCTCAGGGGTAGTCTGGCTCACTCAAGTATTATCAGAGTATCCAGTATTGAGAAGGCTATTGATATAAGTAACCAGTATGGTCCCGAGCATCTAATGATTGAGGTTGAAAATGCCTCTAATTATCTACCATTGATTGAAAATGCTGGAAGTGTATTTGTTGGTCCTTATAGCCCAGTATCTTGCGGGGATTATTCTAGTGGAACCAATCATACATTACCTACTTATGGATATTCCCGAGTATATTCAGGGGTAAATACCGATACATTCAAAAAGTATATTACTGCTCAAGAATTGACTAGGACTGGTATTGAAAACCTTGGTCCTATTGTCATGACCATGGCTTCAGTTGAGGGTTTAGAAGCCCACAAAAACTCAGTCAAGATCCGACTTGATTCATTTAATGAAGAAATAGGTCTTTAAATTTGTTCCTGATGTTATTATTATATATACAATTAATTTAATATGAATAGCTATAATTTAAAGCTTGGGATCCAACAACTTCTTTAAATCAGTACTATATTCAGTATTTGCATAGTCACTGTAACCTCCAATAAAGTTACCTTTGATAAAGATATATGGGACAGTTGACTGTCGAGTGAGGTCTTTCAATTGATCGTGGATAGTTGTACCTTCGGCTACACGATATTAATAACAGTTCACCCCTTTAACAACACAATAACTCTTTTACTTACCAACTTCATCTAATTGGATAACTTTTGGAGAAATACCCTGCGATTTAACACTAGCAATAGCACGCTGGCAAAATCTTCTGAGTCAGATCAACATCCATTTGTAAACTTTCTAGTTAATGTACTTACGGGCACCAGCTAAAGTTAGTAATAACAAAATCAAAGGCTGGTAACTGCACTTACGATTTAGAAGCAATAAATACGGGATTCGATGAAATTAAAGATTTCAATGCTGGTAGTTTAGACATGGTGAAATTGGTTGAAGATTAAGTTTTAGGCATCAATCGGAAGTATCATTCCTAATAGGTATTGTTTGAGAGGCTGAAGAGCTGGGGTCCCCGTCACAGCCGCCAATCCGCCCGACGGCAAATCTGCTAACTCCAATTACAGGGAGAACCAAACCGTTGAGACATGTATCTGCTTATACTATCCATCTGCAAATAAGTCCTTGTATTATAGTCTTTCAATAAAATAATCTTTTCGGCCGTTGTTTATTTTGGCCAATTTTTGAGCAATTGACTTGGGTTTTTTGATTAGCTTTGTTACAATAAAGCGACGTGCTAATTATGACGCAGCGGCCATTATGACAAGGCTAACTAACTAACCGCTGTGTACCAGGATGACCAGTTGGGTGTAAGTTAACTATTTAGTTAACGGGCAGTTAAGTCAAAGTTAACTTAACTTAACTTAGTTACTGCAATTAATTCAAGTTAACTCAGAGCCTAAGCAGGCTGCAGCCCGTGTGCTGGAAGCCTCAGCACTAACTTACTTGCGCTGCCTGCTAACCATGCAAGCATAGGCTCGTTATCAATCTGTAGTTTAGCCTCTGAGATCGGGTTGCTAGGGCCTTTATAAAAAGAACACTACCACCTGATTTAACCACTAGGAATCCTTTGAAATAACTATCTTTTTAAAACCATTCACATTATAACGATGGGTCTTTTTTCTGATAAACCATACACAGCAGTTACTGCCAATATAGAAAGACTGACGTCTGAAGATTATGAAATTGATGATGTTGGAGAGATTCCTGAACTGTTGGATATCATCAAGATTGGTTATACTGGGTGAGTAGTTGTAGTAAGGCTGCAACTATTTTGAAGGTTTACTAATTAATAGACCTGCTGAAGCTGCTAGAGCTATTAGAAAAAAGCTCAAATATGGAAGTGTCCATCGTCAATTGAGAGCTTTGACTGTAAGTTTTAACAAGGGCAATATCCGTGGGGTACATGGACTAACTGATTAGATCTTGGAGTCTTTAGTTCAAAATGGAGGACATTCATTAACTCGTAAGTTGATAAAATGTTGGCAAATAAGAAATATTTCTAACCATCAGCTCTTTATACTGATGAAAATCTTCTTGATCGAATTCGAATCTCTGCTACAGATGAGATGGTGGATAAGAGAGTTAAGCAAAGAATCCATGCAATTGCCCTGGGGTGGTCCAATGAATTAAAAGATCAACGAGGTTATGAACGATTGGCTGGTCTTTATAAACAATTGCCTCATAAAGTCAATAGATCTCAACGAAGAAAGGAGACTCCTAAATACCTGTCAAATGACCCCAATGACTTGGAAGATTCTGAGAATGAGCAGGAAGATGAAGAAGGTTCATCATCTTCTAGATATAATAGAAGAAGGCCTACTAATCAACGACAAAATGGTGACTACGATGATGAACAAGATGATGATGATTTTCAATATAAACGAAGTCATAGAAGTGCTCTTGGTGGTGGAGGTAATCGATCTCGGTCGGGATCTGAGTCTGGTAGTCAGCCACCTGCTAGATCTAGAAGTAATGGCAAAAAGTCATCTGGTCCTCCTGCACCTACTCCAGTTGATCTTAAGAAAGAACGACCATTTATTAAAGCAGCTTTAGCTGAATCAGGGGTTGCTGCTACTAATTTAACTAATGCCCTCAAGCTCATTAACCGAGAAGAAGAGTTATCTACTGATAATAAGAAGGCTACTGCAAGCTTCAACGAATGCCGGCAATTACGAAGAAAGATCCTAAGATATATTCATGGTGTTTCAGCTGAGGATTTACTTGGACCTTTAATTCATGCCAATGAAGAGCTTGTTTCAGCTTTGCAACTTTATGATGAGATGAGCTATCCTCCAGATGAAGACTCGGATTCCGAGAATGAAGATTGGAAGGTCGAATCCAAGGTTCGAAACCTTCGAGTTAATGATGATGTTGAAGAAGATGTAAGACATTCTACTAATTATAGAGCAGCAGCTTTTACATCTACTCCTCCCTCTCGATCACCTAGAGCTCAATCTCCTCAAAGTCCTAGTTCTACTCCTAGAAGACGACCTCCTCCTCCTATTCAACCCAAACCGGCTAATCTGAGAAATGCATCTCCTAGTCATAGTGCAGTCAGTTCTCCAGTCCGACAACAAGAACTTGAAGATGAAAATGATCCTTTTGCTGACTCCCATGTAGTTGAAACTGCGCCCAAGCATACCCCTATATGGTGATAAATTTAAGGGGTTAACGAATTTAGTGTGTTTTATTATTATTATTTTTTTTTTTGTTTCTATCATCTATTTACTCAGAGTATCTTATACTATTATATTATATTATATTATATTATATTATATTATATTGGTATGCTGACTGTCTAATGGTATTTGACAGTTATAAATAATCATTATACGCTTTAAATCCGACCAAGCCCTTCTGTAATACCTTAGAGACCTCTAAAGACTTTTTAAGAACTTTTCCTGGTGGAGTTGAAGGATCTGCTACTAATACAAGTAATAGAAACTGGTTTTGTTCCTCTAATTTTATAGATCGAATAACAAACAGTGCATCATCAATCTCAACAGTTATCCACTCCCTTGTACTCTGGGCAGGCTCTTTCTCAGAGCTTGTAGATTCTTGGTATTGTTTCCAAACCGATGATGCAAATAGTCCGTATAATTTTGTCTTCATTGACCTATCAATAGTATAAGGTGAGTCATTGACTCGAGACTCGTACCGGGGAACTGGAGGTACTCGAGAGTTGTTATATGAAGATAATGTTTTACCATCAGGAGTAGCAAGAATAGACGAGATGATCACTGGTGAAGAATGATGTGAATAATCATCTTGTAATTGCTGAGCAGTAGAGCTCGATTTGTCATCTTCTTGAACACTTTGGGCTAGCACTGCTGCCAGACTCTGATATCGCAGCATCTGGTCTAGAAATGTTCAATGTTGATTATCTCAGTTGTCTGTACAGTATAACAGAAAATGGGTTAGGCCACTAAGCTTGACTACCCTTAGGTATCTACAGTAGTACCTACCACTAACTGCTCAGCTAAAATGGGGTCACTCCTACAATTGACTAGCTTAATGCTTGAAACTTTGGGCGGTAAATTCAACCCTTTAGGACTTTGGTTCCGATCACTTTTGTCAATGGATATTCAATGATGCATTACAGTCAAAACCTGTACAGTTTTTTTTACACCGACTCTTGTAGTCCTGAAGGTTCATGGAGAACCCAACTATTACGATTAGCTCATGAATCTACGACCGCTGGTCATTTCGGTGTTTACCGTACTTATGTTAAACTGTCTGATAACTATTTCTGGCCTTATATGTTCAAACATGCAAAGAAGTTTGTAACCTCTTGTGATACCTGTCAACGTACTACTACTTTCTTATTATTTTTTTTTTGTTTATATTTTATTTGCATTTCTTTTTTTTTTCACTTCTTAAATAAAGATAATTGAAGATTGTAAAATTAATGTTGAGAACTCAAGAATTTAAATTAAAAGTGCTGACCGAATATTTAGCATATATTCGCCCTACTAGCCGTCTTACCTACTGCTGGACCGTTTATTAGTAATTGGCTGGTAGACTGTGCACTAAAGGTTCGGATATTAGCAGTAGAGCCCTGCGACAGATCCGAATCCGATAAGAGTGGGACCTCATTAAAAAAATGTATAGTGGGACAGTCATGCTAGTTATATAAATAGGCCAGGAGTTGCTGCAGTAGTAGATAACATTTCGTTCAATTGATGTTTCGAAGAATAGAACTTATTAGATCACACTTTAATATTCCACAATCATTACGAACAATGGCTACTAGTTCTTCTGTCAAGACTTTACCTTATAATTTCAACCATACCATGTTTAGAATCAAGGACCCCAAGGTGTCTTTGCCCTTCTACAGCAATCATTTTGGTATGGAGTTAGTTGCTACTTTACCAGTGCCTGAACTTGGATTCACCAATTACTTCTTGGCATTTAAAGGTGCTAATGCTTTGTATAAGGAAAAGCCTTGGTATGATAGAGAAGGTGTGTTGGAATTGTGTCATAATCATGGTACTGAGAATGATGAAAATTACAAGGTCAATAATGGTAATGTTGAACCTCATAGAGGTTTTGGACACATCTGTTTCTCAGTTGAGAACCTTGTTCCTATCTGTGAACAATTAGAAGCGAATGGTGTCAAGTTCCAAAAGCGATTGGTTGATGGTCGACAAAAAGATATTGCATTTGCTCTTGATCCCGATGGATACTGGATTGAGATCATTGGTAATAAGACTATTACTGATGCTGAAAGACTTCCTGTTGACAATTTGTCCAGAATTCGATTCAATCATACTATGATTAGAGTCAAGGACCCCAAGAAGTCTTTGAAGTTCTACCAAGAGGCTCTTGGTATGACTTTATTGAGAACTGCTGAAATGCCAGCTGCCAAATTTAACTTGTATTTCCTTGGTTACAATGAAGACCCTAACTTTGTTGCCAACTCTGGCGAGGGTGTATCTAATAGAGAAGGTGTATTAGAGCTTACTTGGAACTATGGAACTGAGGATGATGCTGATTTCAAGTACCACACTGGTAATGAGAAACCTCAAGGTTACGGTCACATTGGTATTACTGTGCCTGATGTCGATGAAGCCATTGATCGATTGGACTCTTTGGGAGTTACTATTAAGAAAAGAAAGTTAGACGGAAAGATGAAGTTTATTGGATTTGTTGCTGATCCTGATGGATATATGGTTGAGATTCTTCCTAGAGCTGACTTTCCCGAAAATATTTTAAGCTAAATTTTTTATCAAATTTCTCCCTATAAATAATAAAGGATTTAATATAAAATAAATTAAATTAAATTAAATTAAATTAATAAGATAAATTAACGTAATTATAAAATATTGTTTTCTGCTTCAAAGACTTATTGAGGCTTAAACTTTAGACTGATAGAATTGACACAATGCCTAGCATCTGTAGGAGTTTTGTATCCTTCACCATAGAAAACATGACCCAAATGGCCTCCACAATTGGAGCAAACCATCTCAGTTCTCAACATACCAAAACTGGTATCTTGATTGAGTTTAATTGAACCAGGGATTGCTTCATAAAATGCTGGCCATCCACAATGACTGTCGAATTTAGTGCTGCTTCGATATAAAGGAGAATCGCACCCTGCACAATTGTAAATACCATGAGCTTTATGTTCATTGTATTCACCACTTCCTGCTCGCTCGGTTCCTTTTTGACGAAGGATTCGAAACTGTTCTGGACTTAATATTGCCTTCCACTCTTGCTCAGTCTTGGAAACTGGGAATTCAGTCATGATTAATTTAGTACTATGAATATAACGCTGTTGAAATGGAGTCGCTTTGTGAATAGACTGGTTATTAATAGGTTTGATGCCACGAATTAATCGTCGTACAATCATTCAATATTTATATATAATTTGGTCAATTACGAAGATAGAATGTTAATTTACCGATTGTGGACTTCTACTCTACTATTCAAACGCCGTACTACGTACGCCCCAGCATCAGCGCATCACGCGCATACGCAATCCGAAATGAACTCCGCTAAAAATACGAGACCATTATAATATTAATAAAGAAGAAATTCTACTCTTTCTAAGATCAATTGTCATGATCATTAGCTGCTGATTTTCAGATTCAGGTGCTTCGCCACTAACTTAGATGCGACCATATGCAGGTCCCACCGGCCAACGGTCATGAAAATTCATGTTTAATAATGACATCAAACGAGCAAAATTGTCTGAGCATTTTTACTATCAGTCCCTTCAAAAAAATGAGACATGGGCTTTTTGCTATTAAAAGGGGGTTTTATTGAATTTATTTTTGAACAGTTGTATGATCTTTGGAATTTCAAAATAATTGAAATTGGTAACTGACTAAGTTAATATTAAATATTATTAATTTGCCAGGCTGCAAGCATGGCTGATTGTGCACATTGTGCAGTCTTCTCAAAATCTTCTGCGCCTGGACTAAGCGAAATATATAAATATTATATTAGAATTATATAAGAACCACACATATCTCTATTTGATATATATACAGTCACAATTACATTCATCGAAGCTCTGTCGGAAACGTAACATTACCAGATCTTTCATCATCTAGCGCAGTATATCAATTAGTAATCAGCCGGAGATAGATCTGGGAGATACAGTAGTAGTTGAATATGAACAAGTCAGCACAGAAGATGACGGTCAGGAATTTCCAGAAGGAGGAATTCGAGCATGGATCGTTATTTTGGGTAGTTCATTGGATTGATGCCATTTAGTCTGGTTTTCATATCTATTGGTGTTATACAGACTTATGTCGAGACCTACTAATTTCCACATTTGAGTGCGTCGACTATCAGCAGGATATTTTCGGCATATATATTTACCTGCTTCTTTGGAGGAGTATTCTGTGGGAGGTTCTACGATGCATTTTGTCATTTCTGGCTATGTGTCATTGGTACTACATTATATCTTTCTTCACTTGTAGCAGTTAGTTTTGTCACATCATATGTAGCATTCATCCTTCTTTTTGGTATCGTTTCCGGGATTGCAATTAGTATGCTAATGACTCCATTGGTACCAGTTGTTGGTCAATGGTTCAATCGACGCCGGGGTGAAGCTGTTGGTGTAGCAAGTTGTGGAGGGAGTCTTGGAGGGAGTCTTGGAGGGGTTATCATACGAATTATGCTACGGTCTTTGTACAAATCTGTAGGATTTGGTTAGGCAATTAGAATATTAGCACCTGTATGTGGTATGCTTTTAACTATATCTACTATATTAATCAAAGAAAGATTGAGTCCTCAACCTTTAACCCTTCGACCAGTAGTGTCTGATTCTTTGGATCTATCTGCTCTAAATGACATGTGATATACTTATACAGTCATCTCTGTACTATTTTCAGAACTCAGTTTGTTGAATTTTCTCAGTTTTATCTCTTCTTATGGAATATCCGTAGGATTGACAGAATATTCAGCATACCTTCTCGTTATTATCGCTAATGCTACTGGAGCTGCTGGCAGATTAACATCTGGCTATATTGGTGATAAGTTCGGCAGGTTCAATACAATGCTGGGTTTGACCTCAGCTTTATGCATTCTGGTATTTGGAATGTGGCTTCAATTTGGACAGAATCACAAAATTTTATATGCCTTATCTGAATTATTTGGATTCTTGTCTGCTCCGGCACTTTCATTAGCACCTGTATGTTGTGCGCAAGTGTGTTGACCTGAGGATTTTGGAAGAAGATACGGTACAATGTATTTCATCCATTCTTTTAGCGTTTTGTTTGATAGTCCAATAACCAGGGCTTTGATTAAGAATGATAACTACTACTACTTGGTGTTATTTTACTGGAATTATTGGTGTATGTTCCTTAGTATCTTGGTTCTTTTTGGCTAGTCACAGGTGTGTTGGTCTTTGAGTTTGTCAGGTGTAACCATATACCGCAACGACTATAATTTAGATTACTGAATTCCAGTAACTATTTAAATATATATACATATTATTTAAAAATACGAAATTCATGAAGCAACCTTGTGAAATTAAAATTACAGTAGTTAGATTAGGTTCTGCACTAGAATAGGCAGGATACATGATGCGGCAGAAAAAATATCATTCGATGTCAAAACCTTTACTTACTTACTCCTTAATCATCGATAATTCAAAGCTAAAACCAATCCTTTTGGGAGGTTTAATTTCAGTGTTTGTTTGATAAAAGCACATATATATAAATATTTCAATCTTCAAAGAAGTATAAATTGATCATGGCCAAAAGACCTCAAGGGCTCAGCAAAGCTTCGAAGAGCAAGCGACAGAAGAAGGAAAATGAAGATCAAGCAGGAGACGGAGCTGGTGAACAACTTACTTTAGAATTCGATCCAGAAGTTGCTGATGATGACGAATTAGGACAGTTGAACTGGATGTATGAAAAGTATATGGTATCAGAGAAGGACTCACCCAGAATGCTCAATGGTATCATCCACGAATGTGATAGATTACTTCGAAATGCCAAGGAGTCTTTACCTTCAAACTTTTATGAAGTTTACGCCAAATCTTTGATGCGATTAGGCCAGTTTAACCGTGAAAATAGTGTCAAATCTAAGGAATCAAGTGAAGACTTTATCAGAGCTGCCATCGAGCTCATAGAAGACGGGTTGGAATTACACAAGAGCAGCTCTGGTCTATATTTTGCCAAGTCGAAATGTCTAATTGCCCTTGCTGACGAAGTAATCCGAATGGCTAGTAATAAAAAGAGAAACAAAGTGGCCGTTAAACAAACTGCTACCCTTGAAGAAGCTATTAATGCTTTTGAAATCGGAGAGAAACTTTTGGTAAAAGAAGGCAGTAGCTTGGCAGATATGACAGCTGAGAGCTTATCAGTTATTGAAGATCTGCTTGAAATTGGAGATGGATTTTTAGGATTTGATACTTCTGATGTATCAACTGAACTTTTTGAAAGCTATGAAAAATACCTTGAATGGAGTAAAACAAGATACCAGAAAATGCTTGACAGCAACAATGATTCCAAAGGGAAAGCTAAGGACAAAGCTGGTACCCGAAACAATGTCTTGAAAACTGCAAACAAAGGTATTGGTCAGTATTACCTTGCCTTAGCTGCACCTTTATTAGCCAAGCTAGATGAAGGAGCTGAAGATGAAGAAGACGACGAAGACGAAGATGAAGATGATGAAGAGAAAGAAAGCCAGCTTACCCCTTCAGAATTGAAGCGTGCCAAAGAGCTCATGGGAAAGGCAGTTGAATATTTGTTACAAGCTGAATCAGAAGATGATGGCGAATTGTTATCCATTTCAGCAGAAGCATTAATATCTCTAGCTAATTTACATGAAGTTGATAGCGATGAGCAAAAGAGACTCTACTCTGAGGCCGTACTGAGACTAAAGAAATCTCAACGGTTAGGCTATGGCAATTTCCAAGAGTTGATCTCTGACCTCCAAGATGATTAGTTGATACTAGCCATGTTATAATTTATTGTATTTGTATTAAAATGTAAAGAAATGTATTATTTGTCTAGAGGTTGTTCAATATATGTATACTAGCTACTGTTAGTAGTAATATATATATACGGCCACTGGATGTTAGCTAGGGTAAGGCCAGTAATCACGTCCAACTCATCCTTAACTTCTTAATTATCAACATGTCG
The DNA here is from genome assembly GCA_030572735.1 of Sugiyamaella mastotermitis. NCBI lineage: Eukaryota > Fungi > Ascomycota > Dipodascomycetes > Dipodascales > Trichomonascaceae > Sugiyamaella > Sugiyamaella mastotermitis. The sequence goes on from JAJMBN010000030.1 coordinate 65,324, forward strand.
AAAGCGACTAGAGCAATTGGTGAGGACACTTGGAAATATAAGGTGGATAAGATTGTATGTATAAATTATTCCGTGATAGAGAAATTACTAGCAGGATTCTAATGATTTTAGAATTCAGAGTTATTGACTCTGAGTTATGGGTCCATTGTAGCACAACTATGCAAAGATTTCGAAGGAGACTACGTGAGAGTCAACAAGCAATTAGATAAGATGGGATACAATATTGGATTAAGGTTAATTGAAGAGTTTCTAGCAAAATCTGGCACTGGCCGATGTTTGAACTTTAGAGATACTGCAGAGGTGATTTCTAAAGTAGGATTCAAAATGTTTTTAAATATCACTCCTACTGTCGATGGATGGACACCTGATAATAAGCAATTCAGTTTAATATTTGATGAGAATCCATTAACCGAGTTTGTTGAATTACCAGATGATGGAAGAGCTACTAGAGAATTGTGGTATTCGAATATCTTAGCGGGTGTAATTAGAGGAGCTTTAGAAATGGTTCAATTACAAGTTGAAACTGAATTTGTAAGTGATGTTTTACAAGGTAGTGATTATACCGAGCTTCGTGTAAAGCTCATTAAAGTACTTGAAGATGAGATTCCTCCTGGAGAGGAATAAATCTTTTTTCTTAGCAAATCATGGCATTATAGTAGATTCAACGGCATAATGAATATATACGATATTATTTATATATCTTCGACATAGTTTATTTTCAAGACAATAGAACTTGTTTATTTAATAAAATAGAACCTGATTTTATATTGTGTAGCTGCTAAGTGTAGCTGTTTTTATTACTGTGTACTAGGTACATAATAATTATGCTGTCAAAAAGTTACATACAAATTTCCACCCTATTTAATTTACACTCTTCACGACTCTGCACCTTAAATACCATGTCACAACAAAATACTGCTACGACAAAGGACCATGCTTCTGTTACTTCTAATGGTCCTAAAAAGCCATTAGATTCTCAGGCTTTATCTACATTATTCAAAAGAAAGGGTCTTTTCGATGAACTGCGTAAATCGTTATATGAAGAGTTCAAGGAGAGTGTAAGTTTGACATTTGGCATTACATATATGATCTCGTATCAACTAACAATCCAGGACGTACACGCTCAGCTTATGACCGCAATTGAAGGGATAGTTGATAAAGAAGTCGATAAAGATCCTCAGATCTTGAAGCGTGACAGGGGAAAGGCAGCTGTATTGATAGAAGGAGCTATTAGCAGACAGAATGAACAGCCTAGAAGAGATGGGCCGCCAGCTCCTAGCGATCTAATTTATAAACCAGCACAAGAATTTATTGATGCACAAACTATTGGATCAGATCAATTACGTGATAAAGTAGAGGAGATTATTCGAAAATTGGTTAATGAAGAATCATAGCTTTGGTTATATTGTGGGTACTACAGTGCCAAACTACAGCATTAACAACAGTGCTACAGTGCTGAACAACAAAATTACAAACTACAAATCAAACAATTATAACATGGTTATTAGCATTAATATTTCAAGCGATTAAAATCTGAATACCCTATATTTTTTCTGACCTTTTGTTTTTGCCATTTTTCTTTTTCCTTTTCTATTACATCATGATACTGTAGACAGACGAACTGAGACAGTTGACACCTGCCGTTTTGCTGGGTAACTTTAACGCACTCTCAAGACCTCCCTTTTTAATGACGCTCTGACAGTCGTTGATATCGTTTTTACTGGGCTCTTCCCTAAATAGCTGAGAGGAATTATTTGGGTGCATTAATGTCACTAATGATTAGTCACTGTACGGCCCGTTTAAGCAAACGGCGTACCAGCCATCTACTATAACTTACTGTACACCGCTAGGTTCGTTAACAATTGAACCGGCAGATCGAATTTACTTTCTTCATTGTATTTGCAACACAGATTTTTTCCGTTTATACCCTATCAAGTCGGAGTTTTTTTTGTTTGTTTAGTGTTGTTTTTTTATTTGTTAGCATTTTATTTAGATCTATTATGAAGGTTAGCACTGTTGCATTATTGGCTGGCTCTGCTGCCGTAGGATCAGCGATACCCGTTACTGGTCTTATGGACTCTATTGTTGGTCAATTGATTTTAGGAGAAGTTAAATCTTCCAAACCTTTGGTTGAAACTGAGGCTCTACAAAATCTTATTACTAAGGAAGGATTAGCTGGAAGAGCTGAAGATTTGTTTGGTGCTGCTAAGGCTAGTGTTCCTGAATTTGGCCATCCTACTAGAGTTATTGGCTCTCCTGGTCACAACGAAACTATCAACTATATTTTAAACTCATTGGCCGAGTTTGATGACTATTATGATGTATGGTTACAACCTTTTGATGCCATTAGTGGTCATGTCAAGTCTTACTCATTACAAGTCAATGGTGATAAGGTTGACGATGTAGTTGCATTCTCATTGACTCCTCCTACTCCTAATAAGGAGCCAGTTACTGCCAAACTTGTAGCTGTTCCCAACAATGGTTGTAAGCCATCTGATTTCACTGGAGTTGAAGGCTCTATTGCATTAGTTTCCAGAGGAACTTGTCCTTTTGGTGATAAATCCGAGTTGGCTGGATTAGCCGGAGCCTTAGGTGCCATTATCTACAACAATGAAGATGGCAACATTCCTGGTACTTTAGGCACTCCATTAGGCCATGAAGTTGCTACTGTTGGTATTACCCAAGCTGCTGCTGCCAAATACCTCGAAGCTTTACAAAAAGGTGACTCTATTAATGCTACCCTTGCAGTTGATTCTTTTGTTTCTATTGTTGAGACTGTTAATGTCTTGGCCGAGAGTAAAAATGGTGATAAGGACAATATTGTCATGTTAGGTGCTCACTCAGACTCTGTTACCGAGGGTCCTGGTATTAATGATGATGGTAGTGGTTCGATTTCTCTCTTGGAAGTTGCCAAGAGTTTAACCGAATTTAATGTTACCAATGCTGTTAGATTTGCTTGGTGGTCTGCCGAGGAAGAAGGGTTGTTAGGTTCTGATCATTTTGCTACCAGTCTCGATGCTACTGAGAATAAGAAGGTTAGATTATTTATGGATTACGATATGATGGCTTCTCCTAATTATGCCTACCAAATTTATGATGCCAACAATGAAGACCACCCTAATGGATCCGGTGATCTCAAGCAATTATATGTTGATTTCTACACCTCCAAGGGTGTCAACTACACATTTGTTCCTTTTGATGGTCGAAGTGACTATGCTGGATTCCTTGATGCTGGTATTCCTTCTGGTGGTGTTGCTACTGGTGCTGAAGGTCTCAAGACTGACGAGGAAGTCGAGCAATTTGGAGGCAAAGCTTCAATCCAATACGACCCCTGCTACCATGAGTTATGCGATAACCTCGATAATGTTGACTATGAAGCCTGGGTCATGAACACTAAGCTTATTGCTCATTCTGTTGCCGTTTACGCTAGCAGCTTTGAGGGTTTCCCTGAACGAGTTCAAACTTCCAATGTTATGTCAACTGCTAGAGTTGAAGCTGCTCGTGAGCCTGCCAAGTACCACGGCCCCAAGTTGATTGTTTAAATATATTTGATTTAACTTAATTTCATCAAACTTATAATTTTATAGAATTACTATTAAATGTTATTAAATAATCTTGAAAAATTAATATAATTTAGTAACGTTCGTAGATATAAATCCCATTTTGAGTCTAGGGCGTCGCCGTGCATAACTTTAACTTTAAAATAATTTTGGTTAAAAAGACATCATCATAACAAACTTCAACCCAGAAATGTCCCGAGACCCGTTTAATGTCGAGGGAATCTTTGAATCTATAAATACCCTTGGCAATGATCACGATTATAGAACACGAACTAAAGATGCATTTAGTCTAGCTGATATTAAGCAGTCGATAGGAGAGCTTAATGTTTACACTCCTGCACCCAGCACTCGACATCAAGATTCTGAGTTAAATGTAGTTCCAAGCTTAAACTCTTTATCTCTTACAAACTACCAAGCTAATAGATTTGATGTGAATGATGTGGAAATGTCTGATTATATTGAAGACGAGCCTGAAGACGTTGAAATGGCAGAATACAGTGATATCCGTGATTCACCAAAACTTCAGCGAGAAAGAGCCCTTGACTTGAAAAGTCCAAATAAGAAGACCGTTTTATCGAATAACTCTGTTCTCAACGAGGATTCGCCTGCTAGACGAACTGTTTCTTCGCTCTTGCATCCTACTCGTCTAGGTGCTGAACTTGCTACTGGTACCCCTGATAGATCCGTGGTACTATACAAACCTGAACCTAAAGAAACCCAACCTAACACACCAACCAAGGCACCTGGACTTCGACTACGAACCAATAATGGAGGCTCAATTGCCCCTATCAACAATAGCGACGATAGTAGTACTATTGATAATGATGTTTATGCTTATTGTGAAGATGAAGATGGTGGATCCAAGGGAAGTACTGTTATGGCTCGAAATGCTGCGGATATGCCCATGCCTACTATTGCTTGGATGTACAAACACCACAATTTGTCGTATGTTATTAGCACCTACCTTCAAGTGTTATTTAATGGAGCGATTTTTAGTTTTATTATTTATATTATTATATCTACAGTTAAATCATTCTGGAGAGATGCAGATTTAAAGATCAATCATTATAAGCTGGAGATGATGAGTGAGATTGCTCAATGTCAAAAAGACTATTTAGAAAATGAGTGTCGACCAGGATTAAGAGCACCTGCTCTCCAAGAACTGTGTATTAGTCTTGAAAAATGTATGGAACAAGACCCCGATTATTCTATCCGACGCTTACCAGTAAATGCCGAACTCTTGGCAGAAATCATTAACGGATTCATTGAACCTTTCAGTTTCAAGTCATTATTTATCTCTATATTTTTAATCTTGGGATCATTATTTATTTCCAACTTTGCATTTGGATTCTTCCGGGCACGAGCCTATTTTGGCCACAAAAGCTCTCAAAAGTTAGCATTGCAATAGAATTCAAAAAAAACAAAAAAAAAAAAAAATAAATAAATAAATAACATAAAATGAAAATGAATAAATTAAACAACTTATTTAAATAAAATAACTAGTTAATTTTAAAACCAACTAAACATTCTATACCATGTATACCTTATTTTTCCAAAAAAGGTATTTCTTTCAGCAAATAATTTATCATGAGTATCTCTCTTATCCTGTTCCATAATTCGCTTGCCCTCTCCCTTTTGCCAAACAAGACCAGTTTGCAAATCAGCAACACTAGATCTAACAAATTTATCACTCTTCCAGTGAGTGATTCTCCAATATAAATAACTAATAGCAAACACTCCAACACCAAGATAAGTTCCAAACGGGTTTCTCCAGTTAAAAGGCTCCTCTTCAACACTGCCGTAACCCATTCCTGCTAACAAAAAGAGTCCTAAGCCAATAACAAGCAAAGGAAGCAGAGGATAGAGGGGCTGTTTAAAAGGGAGGTCAGAAATAGGAATTCCTTGACGTTTAAGAGCCATTCTAAATCGAATAGAAATGATACCAATCGATAGCCAAGTAAGCAAAGCTGAAGCACCAGTAATATTAAGGAACCAAGTAAACACAACACCTTCACCCCATACAGTAGTCAAGAAAACAAGACATGCAATAAGCATAGTAAATACAGTGGCAATGATTGGAACACCACGTCGATTAACCCAGCCAAATGGTTTGAAGAATTGACCATTTTTAGCTAAAGCCATGAGCATTCTAGTAGAAGCGTAGAAACAAGAGTTAGTTGCAGACAAAACAGCCGTTAATAAGACTGCATTTACAACATGTTTAGCAGCTCCAAATCCAGCGTATACAAAAACGGTAGTGACAGGAGATTGGGTGACATCAGAATCATAAGCAGCATTAAGAAGAGTAGGAGAAGTAGCATTAATACATAACCCAATGACCAGTACAGTCAAAATATAGAAAAGAAGAATTCTTAAAACAGTAGTCTTTGCAGCTTTTGGAATAGCTTTCCATGGGTGAGCAGTTTCTCCTGAAGTAAGAGCAACCAATTCAGTACCACCAAATGAATAAAACGCATAAACAACTCCTTGGAAAAAGGCACTGAAACCTCCAATAACGGCTTGACCACCTCTAAAGTTATCAAGACCAGGACTCGGTATAGTTTCGGTCTTGACAGCACCCCAATCATATAATAATCCCACAATGATGAAGAATATAATAAGGATAACTTTAATGATAGCACCCCAATACTCAATCTCACCGTAAACTTTGACATGGATAAGTTGTAAAAAGAACATTGGTACTAAGATAACAATAGCCCAAATCCAACTATGAACATTTGGTAGCCAGAATCCAATAATGATTTCAGCAGCAGTGATTTCAGAAGGAATCGAGAAAGCCCATTGTAAATAATAGTTGATACCTAAAGCAAATCCAAAAGAATCATCTACGAATCGTCCACCATAATGAGCAAAAGCACCAGAGTGAGGAATATAGGCAGCCATTTCACACAAACAAATCACTACTGCATAAACAAACACTGCTACGACACCATAGGTAATTAAAGCACCTCCAGGGCCTGCCAAACTGACACCTTCACCAACTGATAAAAAGATACCAGTACCAATGGTACCACCCAAAGCGATGAAAGTGATGTGTCGGGACTTTAAAGCCTTTTTGGTCTCATATTCGGAGTTACCTATAAACTTTTGCGACAAGTTCTGATAACCAGATGAAAGATCTTTAGTCTCTTCATATACACTATCCTTATCACGATCCATTTTTCAGCTATCGGCCATAATATAAAATGCCAATTACGATCGACGCTTGGCGGTCATGTCCATTTATATCTACACAAAAAGAAAAGATTATTTTTTGTGTCAACAATGCATGGTACTACAACATTGGGCTACATTAGCGGAGATACATGCTTCATACGGATTAAATTGAATAATAAAGCACTAAGCTTGTTGGGCTGCATACCTGGCATACGACCATCAGGCTTTTTTCTTATTTTTTTTGTTCTTATTAGCTTATATGGGTGCATTTTCTTTTTGCTGATACAATAACATGCTCCATTTACGCTATCGAGAATAGGATTAAACTCGGCTTAAGGCGAACATACAGTAGTGCCGTTCGTTCAATGAGCCACTTTTTACAGACGTACAGTATGTTTTATCTGCACAAAAAGCAGCCAAAAAATAGGGATTAGCTATACGAGTCTTTTCAAAAAAGAGCGGTAAATTGTAACAGAACTAAATATCAACGGATTACATCACTACAGGTGATAAGGGTACCAAAACTCAAGATTCAGTTCCAGTGCAGGTAAGTATTTCCGATATTTCACGACGTTCATTCCAGACAATTATATACTAACTGTTACAGTAGATTCGATATGCAGATAGGTCGGACACAGTACAGTAATATGATGAATACTTTATATTTTAAACTATTTACAGTAGGGTTTATAGGTCTATTGATAAGAGCCATAATCTTGAGTCTTGGGCAATCTATTTTTCACCAAATCCCAGTTAATACAGTCAAAGGCATTTTCAAGGAAACGTCTCTTACCAGCAACTCCGTAATCGGTGAGGTAAACATGTTGCCATGCATTAATATTTAAGAGAGGAATAGGCTTAGTGACATCATGAGGAGAAATGGGTTGGTCAAAAGATCTAGCAGAATTGTGAGCTAAAGGACCTGGGTCGGTGTTTCTGATGTGTGAAAAAGGAGTACCCCAGTTGTAGGTGTTGACAAGCTTAGCATCCCAATCACTGAGCCAAACCAACCAAATATAACCATTACCAAAAATGGAGTCAGCTCTGTTAATTAATAATTCTCGGAAAGAAACTGGAGAGTCGAAAGAAGACAAGATCAAGCCTGATAATTTGTCTTGCTTTTGAACATTGCTGACTCTTGAGGTTCGGCCTCCAAGAGAAGACAATAAATTAGAAGAGTTGCTAACAGGATCCTCTACAATAGGACTATTTTTAATATCTAAAGAAATATCAACTTTTTCTCCTTTGATGTTGTTGACATTGGTTTTTTCAATCTTAGCTTTATCATTGACAGAGTCCTTTAAAGACTCAAAAAAAAATTGGTTACTGTATAATTGAGATGCGTAAAAGTTGACTTCGTGGAATTCAGGCATATCAACAGTATCTCTCATGATTTGAAATGGTGTACTATCTTCGAAATAAGTACCCTTGATTCGTTGATTCAATTGATCCACCAAGTATTTTTGATATTGGAACCAGGCTACATCGAGACCTTGAGCAGATAATAACCCGGGGATACCTCTGTTTTTGTCGAGATGAGGCAATTCAGGAACAGTATGCAAAGATCTAAAGCCAACTACTCGTTTATTGGCCCATTTTAAAGCGTTTCTGGCCGGTAACATACCGGTTCTAAAAGACATTATTGAATTGGATGTTGACGAAGACGGATGAAAAGTGAAAAATTAGAAGGCCCCAATCAGTGCGGCGGTCAGTCATACAGTAGTGTAGCTCAGTTAACAATTGTAAGTTACGCGAATCTACCGTTAACTACTAAGAAATAACCTTTAATTGCATTCATATATATATATATTATTTACTGTAATTCATATTTCATATAATAATCATAAAAAAAAAAAATTCATTCCCATTATCTATACGGCAGGATCAAAATAAAAGTGAAAATGAAGGTGAGGAATCATAAACAAGTTGAAATATGTAAAAACATTTTATGAGGCTCTTCTTCTAGGACCAACTTTTAAACTCTTGACTCGTCTAAGTAAACTATTTCCTCCACTGGTATTACCAGTTCCAGATGCCAAAGTGCTTGGAGCAACTGCTTTAGGAGCAGAAGGAGGGGGAAGGGCAGTAGCAGCAGCAGTGCCAGCACTACTTTGCTCTTTATAAGAATCAACAGGATGAGAACTAGTCCTAAGAACTGGGCTTGATAAATCTTGAGTAGAGGAAGCAGCATGTGGGGTATATTTGTAAGCTCTTGGAGGAGCATTAGGAGCACTTGTAGAACCTCCTCTCAATCTTTGTACCAACGACTTCTTTCTTCCAAGACCAGCACTATTCAAAGCAGCCTCTTCATTGGATTTTTGGATTGCTTCACGAGAAGCAGGGGCACCGTCCAAGAAAGTTGAACTACCCAATCCTAAAGTAGTATCACCATGAACAGGAGTTTCTTTAACATTGGTGCTATAACCTTTACCAGCTTCATTATCAGAAGCAATAGAAGCAAGGGCATTAGCAGGTCCTAATAATCTGTTACCAGCACCAGAAGAAGCATTATAGTCCAAGTATGCCTCATCTATAGTACGTCCCATAAGGGTATTTTCAGCATTAAATTGGTCAACATTGCCAACGGGGGCAGCCAAACTATTGTTAGCACCATCAGCAGGGAAAGCAGCAACAGGAGCTTTCTTAGTGTTCTTGTTTCGGTGAGGAGTACAAGCGTCAAAAGGACCATCATGATGGAATGAACCAGGTCCAAATAAACCAGTGACATCTAACTTATCGATAACATCTAAAGGTTGACCCTTCTTCTTAGAGCTACTAGATTTTGAGGAAGATTCCTTAGATCGACTCGAACTACTATGCTTTGAGGATTCTTTTCTACTAGCTCGTTCTTTTTCTCTTTCTCTTTCTCTTTCTCGATGTCTTCGTTCTCTTTCTCTATCTCTATCTCTATCTCTTTCATCACGTTCACTATGATGATGATGGCGGTGACGCGATGACGAAGATTCTTCATCAGGTCGAGAAGATCTGGGAGGTCGTTGAGGTCTATCAGCACTTCTACTAGGAGGTTCCATTAGAGAAGAATCGGAATTAGATCTATAAGCACGAGTTTTAACAATAGTGGTATCTTTAGATGAAATTCTTGATGAACCAGAAGGAGGAGGAGGAACAGGCTTTGAATGAGCAGGTGGACGTTGAGGTGGTTGTGTAGGCTTTGTCGTAAAGATATCGTCGCCTTCTTCGTAACTTCCGTCACTTAAAAGCTCTGAATCCTCAATAAATGGATTGGTAGATTTCCTATACATGGTATTTCTATTATTCGAAGTATTATAAGCTCGACTGGATAAGTTAGTAAAAAGGATGAAACAGCTAAGCAATATTAACAGCTCCAAATTAAGGTTTCAGAGACACTCAAATCATTGCTAATTGTATGTATGTATGCTTGGCAATCTATCAATTGAGCAAGGCTAATAAACGCCCCTTCTGTGGGAGCATAATTCCCAGCCTAGCAATAATAGCTAAACCATTTAGCTGCTTCAGGCCAGCATAGGGAACTGCTCGTGCTAGAATTGCAGGTAGGTAGTAGTGTTTCAGGGTGAGGTGACCATTTAGTAGACAAGGGTAAGCCTTAACAGCAGCTCCAATAGCCCAACCCAATCCAAGTGCACAGCAAAGCACAAAGCAAGGGGCATTGCTGCACTGCCTAGACATAGGGAATTCTTTTTTAAAAAGAAAAAACGCGTAGGGCTAGGAGGTGCATTTCTATCAACCAGTGTATACAGTAGACGCGAAAATAGACATACCAGCACGAGATGAGATCTTCAAGAGAATAACAAAACAAGTCATAGCAAATAGGCGCTAGCAATTGTAATAAAATAAAATAAAATAATTATTTGTTGCGATACATTAATGAATAGTAAGTTTAACCTTGCCTTGATAATGAATAGTAAACAAGTTTAACCTTGCCTTAATAATATAAGATATTATCACATATCTCAAAACTGAGGGACAGATAACCGTTTAAGAGTAGATTTAAACTGAAACCACCGGGCATGATCATCAATAAAGATGCAACTATCCGTCTCATAAATAATATTATGATAATATTATTATATGGTTGCTGACCATTATCCGATTATTATATTTATAGCCAAACATTGCTTTGATAGTTAGGTGGTTCTGTTTACCTCAACCACAAAGTACTTTCTGTAACCATAATATTAATAATAGAAGAATAATATAATTAAGAGTGGAATGCTGAAACTTGCCATGACTTGAATGCTCTGAGAACTTAAAAAAAAAAAAAAAAAGGAAATTGATTTAATACTTACGTTTCGAATAAACTTTTGGGATCCCTAGACGTAGAGACAGGAACCGATCTACTAACATCTTGATCACTAAGACTGTATCCTTGCATTGCCATGATTCGATTATATTGTTGAGGATTTGGCTTTGAATATTGAAGTCCAGTAGCTATAGGTTGAATAGGACCAGTTTTAGATTGAACTAAACCAGCACTATTAGACCGACGTTGTTCAGTGTCGACAGGAAAGTATTCATCAAAAGGACTGTTACTCCATGACGAGTTAGATGTAGAAGAAGCAGAAGATTTTCTGAATGGATTGTTTGACGAAAATGCTGGTCGTTGTGTTTCTATATGAGTAGGTCGTTGAATCATTTTGTTGATATGTCGGAACTAAAAAAAAACCCGCTAGTAATAAAAAGAAAATAGACACAAGATCTGATAATAAAAATACCAATAATACTAGCTACTAGCAAATATCAGTCAGATATCAGTCAAATATCAGTCAAAAAACCAATAATATCAGAATAAAGTTAAATAAAATAGTATAGTCACTCAAAATCCCAAATCTAGTTAGTAATTTCACCGGTTTGAAATATCAACAAATTTCCAATGTCTTAGTTCACCCTTAAGCAGGAGATTAAAACTAAAATAGTAGCCCAATTGTTTTATTATATAAAAATGAAGGTATAAAATTTCGCTTCTTGACAAATAAAAGAAAAACAACAAGAAGAACAGTTAAAAAACAAACAGAAAAAAAAAAAAAGAAGACCTCAGTCTAAATAGAAAAAAAGAAGAAATGATCTACCCAGTAAATGTGGGTTACTTCTAACAGTGTTAAGTTACTGTTCTTGTGGTGGACAACAGGAGTTAGAATGCATAAAAGTCCGGGCCGGGACCATAGATGGCTCACAATGATTTTTTTCTTGTGGGCCCCAAATATGGTCATCGGAGCTGGGCCTAGCGGTCACCAGAACGGTCACCAGAACAAGACTGTGTCTTTAATATCTTACAGCTGACTGCATACCGTCTGGCTGCATTTGGTAAAATCCTATTCCCACGCGCTGTGCGGTCATGTTTATTCCTGATGTTAAAAGGCAGTGGTTATTGATTCGTTAAGCTTATAGTTATAGGTTTGTTAAGATTGTAGTTATTATTTATTAAGATTGTAGTTATTATTTATTAAATTATTAAGGTTTATACACAGTTAGATTTTGTCTCGGACTTAAAGCTTTTTGCAAGCCCCTGGTTTATAAGTTTAATATTTAATGTTACCACACATATTCCAGAAGGGGCTTTTTACCGCACTGAGCGCAAGCTAGCAACAATCGGGTACTCAGTTGTATTTGTTTGGTTTCCCTTATGTATTTGTTTATTGTAACGTTAACTACTAACTTAACAGTAGAGCTTATGCTTATTATTATACGCTGCCTTTAATGTATTAACTAGTGTTTAGTAGTCTTAATAATCATAATAAACAATCCGGATAAATCAGGTATAATTACAGGACTGGCAGATAGCCAAAGTGCAGAATTTGACTGACTGTTAGATAGTAGTACTAGTATTTAGTACGATGTACTAACAATAATAACAATAATAAAAATAGTCAGCGTCCTAGTAAGTTTGTAATAGTAAAGTTAACGTCAGCTTAATTTCTATCTACAGTAGGTTAACTTTGTCAGTTGCCTGTACCCCAATAACAGACATTTCCAACGTTTATCAGTGGACCACTGTTGATCTTTGTTGAATCATCGCCAGATTTGGATAGGCCCCGACAACCATGATTTCAAAAAAGCAATTACATTTAAACTGTTTAGAAACATATCTAACCGCTCGTACAATCAAATTGTAGTTTAGTTAACAAGTAGGGTAATGGATTTTAGCTGCAGCTGCTAAACTAAGTTGGTTCACTAGATGCTTGATTTCACGTGAAGAGCTCCTATCATCATAGCTGTCATTTCTTGGTTGAAATATTATTGATAGATATGTAGTGATGGTGCAGCCGATTTTTCTTTAGAATCCGATGTATTTATTCAATCAGATAAAATATTATTCAAAATTTTGTGGTTACTTTATGTCTCATTCAATTGGCACCTGGTTCTGTTAGCTGAACTGTTTTGCCAAGACAACTGCTAACTCTGATGCCAAGTCAACTGTTAACCTGTTAACTCTGTTTTATACATTACTGTGTATTATGTAAGTAAGCTAACTGTAACAGTTAACGTTAAGTTAACTAACTTAGCTAGATATTTTGGTTTGGTTGGAACGTCGTACCGTATTCAGGGGTAATTAAAGCTTGTGACAAACAGTTTGTAGTTTGGTCAATACCTTCATTATCATTATTATTTAATATAGTGACTATACCTAACAAAAGATTATCTTGAATTATTTTTGTCCAAGTAATTGCCTTTAACTTTTCCATCCTCTTATATGTAACACCTCCCTAACAGTGCTTTGTAACTGTAGTGGCTCTCAGTTGTGGACCCTGGCCGCTTTTATTAATTAGGGGATTTTTGAAAAGTGGTCCATGCAGCATGGATCGCCATGCGATTTATGATAGCTCAGCGGACTAGTTCAGTAGAGCTTTAACTTAACCATGGTACAACAGGGTATAACAAGGTTCCTTTTAATAGCTACTGCAATTGGCTGGTTTATGAGCGTCTAAGCAACAACGCTCTATTCAGCCTAATGTATATATTAGAAAATGTTGGCATTATTTTATTATTTTATTAACACAGTTGTTGATAATTTTATTTTTATTCAGGTATTCATAAATCATCCAAAAATATTGGCGCTGTTAAGTTTTTTTAATGCTACTACGCTCTATGGTAACTATAAAGTTGATTCTGAAAGCCAGGGACCCTAGTTAGACGGCTAGCTGCGTGCAGATTCAGATTCTCCTAAAGCACTTCGGCTATCGTCAGGGGTCGCTACTCTTTACGTAGAGCCAATTGATTCTCAGTACCCCTGAAATGAATCCATACTAGATTAGTAGATCAATTGTCACACTAGGATCATTAGAAAGTATGTCAGATAATGTTAACTGTTAACTTAACTAACTTTAAGTTACTACTGTACTATAAGTTTCAGTAACTTTTTACTGTATTTTGTTTGTCCAGTGGGATTAGTCTTTTAACGCTGAGCTTTAGACATCTAAGATAGTACAGGTACATTATTATTGTGTACCGTACATACTTTGGTTAAACCTAATATATTACTTCAATTATATAAAAATGATATATTTTGTCATGATATACACAAAGACCATATCCGATTGTTAACTTACTATAACATAGTTAGTATTATTTTCTCTATAATTGGTTAACTACTACTTTTAAGATTATGTGCTAATAATCATGGCTTGATATGGTGGTACAGTAACTTACGTGTCTGGAAACGCGTGTTGACCGTTATTAATGCACTGTAGGGTTCGTTTGTACAGAGAGGCTTATCTTCACTATACTGCACACTATAACTTTTAACCTTTTGAATCTCATGGTTTATTATAAAAAATGCTCCTGTCATTTATAAGCCATGTCATTCAGACAACTCCGTTCTTGGTGTCTGCTAGTATGGTAGGAATCTGGATTCAACGGTTCTTTGAAGTCAGTAGCTTGCCACCAAACTCAATACCCTATATTGGTGCTGTGACTGTATCACTATCCACGATAATGGCTGAATTAGTCCTTTGTGAGATTGTCAATTGGTTTAGCCCTGAAGCCCGATATTTCTGTTGGAAACTATCAACAGTTGGTTTGGCATTATTATTAACCTTGGTAATCCCACTGTCGTTCATTTCCGTGCTTGTTCTACCTGATAGACATGCTGCTAGCTATAAATACCGAGTTATATTAGCTGGAATTATTTATTTAATATACCTACTTGTCTTCAACTCTATTAGCTTATATATTCCATTTGAGGAATTTCAATTAACTTCTATTGCTCTTATTCAAAGAGTTATTGCTACAATTGGTGTTCTTGGCGTCATTAGTATGGCTGTATTAGCAGGCTTTTCAACTGTTTCTGCTCCCTATGCCATATTTATTGCCAAGTTAAGGCAAATAAGTCCTGCAGATATTGAGCGAATAAATGCTGCTATTTCAACAACTAGTGCACTTATTGAATCAAAAAAGTTGTCTTTACAGTCTCTGAGGTTAAGACTTTCTCAGCGGATTAGCACCTCTAGTACTAATCTTATGCTTAAAGTACTGACATCCTTGCGAGGAGGAGATGACTTGTCAACAGAAATCCGAACTCTTGAAACTGAAATCAAATCTTTAGAATCTATGAATCTTGATTTACAAAGGGATCTTGATTCGTTGAAAACTAGATATCAAGATCAATTGGATTCTTCAACCGTTCATGGCCAATTAAGGCATAAGTTATATGTTGGGTTTGCAGTCTATTGCGTATATCGACTATTCAATATTTTGGTCATACGTAATACATTTTTAAATGCGCTTATGTTCCGAGGTCATTCCCAGTCTGTTAATGATTCTGATGCATTGGTTCTGACTTTAGCTCATATTGTTGAATGGGCTGATAATACTGTAGACGTGGATGCTCTTTCAAGACAGATTGGATTTGCTATGTCTGGTATTTTATTTCTGACATCGATTTCTAGTGTAGCAGCTACTTTCAACACTTTATCTAAAGCATTCCCATTCCTTCAATCATCATCAAGCCATACTAAACCAATGGATAATTACATTGTGTCTTTATTTATATCTTCGGTTTTGGGAACTTATGTTATTTCAACCTCATTACTTCTTAGAAGTAATTTGCCTTCTTCGATGTCTGGAGCCATTACTAAAGCATTGGGTGCTCCCCTTGATGTCAATTCGGTACAATCACTATCGGATACTGTCATCTTCTTTACTATATTGATATGTACTGTGGGACTTTTCTTGGCTCATAAATACAGACTAGAAGAGTCTACTAATTTCGACGAGGAGAGTTTCTTAGAATCCAAGTTTGACTAAATTATTTCATAAAATTTAACTTATTGACTTAATAATAAATATAGATGCATTTTTTTGTGGATCTGTTTATATAGATGCCGACTCTAGTTCGAGAGCTGTTGCCATTTGGACAAGAGAATCAAGCTTAAGCTTATTAGCTTGAAGACTTTGTAATTGTTGGTGTTGTTGTTCCAAAGACTTGCTGGCCTTTGTTATATATAATATACCATCTTTTAGCTTCCAGTTAATGTCAATACTAGATTGGGAGTTCAATAGATCTACTATCTGTTGATAGTCTTCATCATCTAGACCAAGTATACTCTTAAGCGTCTCTATCCTAATACTACTAAACGAATTTTCAATTCTCTTGTATAACTGGTCTTGGAACTTTTTGACTGTATCTTTCACTAGGGTCTGCAAACTAGGAGAACAAATTTCATAATTGAATACTTTCCCGATTTGATAGATTGATGAGAAATCTTGAGTATTTATAATTAACTCAACATCTAATATTGTTTGATTGATAATATTTGAATCCTTCAATAGTAAAGCAGTAGGCGAGTCGTCGTTTCTAAGAGTACTTGTAATAATATTCTTGATCTCAAAATCATAACCAAGTAATTTCAAGATCCATAAATAAAATGCATAATATGATTCAACAGTACCAACATCAATACCATCATTATTTTCTATCCGTACCTGAATATGAGGCTCTGTATCCATTAAATAATTCAACAATCCTTCATAATTGTTTGGAACGAACGATTGTATTCTATCTTCCGAAAGTAAATTCGACATTGTTTCTTCCTCTTACAACCCTACTCCCTTGATCTTGATCAAAACACTCAAAAAACTACAAATAGATGAATGGTCTCTATGACTACTTAACCAATTTCCTTTTTACCAGACTCATATAAATCACAAATGCTAATTGTATGTTTCATACTCTTTGTACAACTCGTCGTCCCGTCGCCGCACAGCAGATTCACGAGGCTCAAGGACACCAAGCAATTTGGTGAAATAACACGTTCACACAAGCTGTCAGTCGACAAGTAACGCTCCATCAATTGCTACAAATGCAATTTCTTAAATCCCGGAAAGCTGATGCCCAGCTGATTGATAATGTGCTGTTTCTTTTAAAGACAACTACTTTGATTGCAATTGCTGGTGCTGCCGTGTCTTCGCGGTTGTTCTCTGTGATTCGTTTCGAGAGTATTATCCACGAGTTCGATCCTTGGTTCAATTTCAGAGCCACCAAATACTTGACCCACAATGGATTCTACGACTTTCTTAACTGGTTCGATGATCGAACCTGGTACCCATTGGGCCGTGTTACAGGCGGGACCTTATACCCAGGCTTAATGGTGACTTCCAACGTTATTCACACTATCCTAAGATGGTTTGGCTTACCAGTTGACATTCGAAATATCTGTGTTCTTTTGGCTCCTGCATTTTCTGGTTTAACAGCCTATGTTACTTACTTATTTACCAAGGAAATGAAGGATGAGACTGCTGGTTTATTAGCTGCTATTTTTATTGGTATTGCCCCCGGTTATATCTCTAGATCTGTTGCTGGTTCTTATGATAACGAAGCCATTGCCATCACTTTGTTGATGGTTACTTTCTATTTCTGGATTAAAGCCTTGAAGCTTGGTTCTGCTCTTTGGGGTGGTTTGACTGCTTTAAGTTACTTCTACATGGTTGCTGCTTGGGGTGGTTATGTGTTTATTACCAATATGATTCCATTACACGTATTTGTACTTCTGTTAATGGGAAGATACAACAACAAGATCTATGTTGCCTACTCATCTTGGTATGCACTTGGAACTCTTGCTTCAATGCAAATTCCTTTTGTTGGTTTCTTGCCTATTAGATCAAGTGAACATATGTCTGCTTTAGGTGTATTTGGTCTTGTTCAATTAGTTGCATTTGCTGAATATGTCCGAGCTCAAGTTCCTTCCAAGCAATTCAAGACTGTCATTATTGCTGCAATTGCTATCATTCTCATTATTGCTTTTGGTGGTTTGATTGGTTTGACTTATCTTGGTGTTATTGCTCCTTGGACTGGTAGATTCTACTCTTTGTGGGATACTGGTTATGCCAAAATTCATATTCCTATTATTGCTTCTGTGTCTGAGCATCAACCTACTGCTTGGCCCTCTTTCTTTTTCGACACTCATATGTTGATTTGGTTATTCCCTGTTGGTGTTTACTTCTGTCTTCAGGAACTTCGAAATGAGCATGTTTTCATTATTGTTTACTCTGTTTTGGCTAGTTATTTTGCAGGTGTCATGGTTCGTCTTATGCTTACTCTAACTCCTGTTGTCTGTGTTTCTGCTGCCATTGCCATTGGTTCTCTATTTGATGTCTATGGCGATCTAACCCAATATCTTAGTATTGATTCTGATAATAAAGCTGTAAAGACTAGCTCTCCTTCTAAGACTGACTCCAAGGCTGACTCTGCTACCGATACTACTGCTGAATCCACCGAATCAGTTGAAGAGGTATTCCCTTCTTCCCTTGATGGTACTCTTTTTAGTGTCATCCATAGATCTAAGTTGATTATTAACTTCTTTCCCAAGATGGTTGTTTTATTCTTGTTTCTATCTTACTTGTTTTTGTTTGTCAAGCACTGTACTTGGGTTACTCAAAATGCATACTCTTCCCCCTCAGTTGTTTTGGCATCTACTATGCCTGACGGATCTCAATTCCTTATTGATGATTTCCGTGAGGCATATTACTGGCTTCGTATGAATACTGCTGAAGATGCTAAGATTATGAGTTGGTGGGATTATGGATACCAAATTGGTGGTATGGCCGATAGAACTACCTTAGTTGATAACAACACCTGGAACAACACCCATATTGCCACTGTTGGTAAGGCTATGAGTAGTCCTGAAGAGGTTGCTTATCCCATCTTGAGACAACATGATGTTGATTATATTTTGGTTATCTTTGGAGGGTTATTAGGATACTCTGGAGATGATATCAACAAGTTCTTATGGATGGTTAGAATTGCTGAAGGTATTTGGCCTGAAGAGGTTAAAGAACGAGACTTTTTCACTGCTAATGGTGAATACAGAGTCGACCATGAAGCTACTCCAACCATGAGGAATAGTTTGATGTACAAGATGAGTTACTACAGATTTACTGATGCATATGGAGGAGTCGATGCTGTTGACCGAGTTAGAGGACAAAGAATCCCCGCCAACATGGCTCCTGAGCTCAATAGTTTGGAAGAAGCATTCACTTCTGAAAACTGGATTGTTAGAATTTACAAGGTCAAGGATCTTGACAGCGTTGGACGGGACTTTAAGAAGGCTGTTTCTTTTGAAAAATCTTCCAAAAAGAAGCTCAGAGCCCAAACTGAGTTGAGAGTTTAGGACTAAAAAGAAACAAAAAATTTATATACAAGTATAGACTTTTGATACATGATTTATCATTTACTATGTACAATTCATTAATAATATAACTTAATAGTTTTATGCGCCAGAGTTAGATTAAGCAGCTTGAACTTTAGGTTCTTGACTAACAGGTTTAGCAGCAGCAGCACCTGATGATTTTCTAATATATTCATCATAAGCAGCTTTAGAGAGTTGTTGCAAAACAACAAATTGCTCTCTAGGACTGAATTTTGGTAAATATTCATGCTCAACTTCTAAACCTTCCCAATGCTTTTCATCTCCTCTTCTCCATTCGTTTTCCCAAGTAATCTTAGCAGGCTTTCCAAGAGCATCAATAGAACTAGCAATATCAGCTACAGCCTCCTGAGTATAAGTGGGTCGGAATTGTGAGTAATACCAAATATTTCCATCTTCTGATTTCTTTCTCCAATCGTTGGCTTGTTTCTTGGCACTTCTATCTCTCATAAATCTTAACTCCAAAATATTTTCATAAAATTTAACAGCATCATGATAATTTGGTAACTGAGCAACTGCTAATGGTCTCCAAATATCTTTTCTGGTCTTTGGTAACTTGTTCTCCCAGTTAGCAAATTGGAATTGCTTCTCGATGTCTTCTTCTTGAGGTCTTATAGTTTGAGAAAAAAGAACCTGGCCGGTTTCAATATTTCTGAATGCATAAACATTAGGACCGAAATTACGGGTTTCAAGCCATTTGGCTGTCTTAAGAGCTCGAAATGGAGACACTGGCTTGACCATTTTCAATGTTGAAAATATCAATGAGTTCAATCCTACTCAGAAAGTTTTACTGATTTCATCAAGTTCAGGGTTGGGGTGTCACGTGAACTTGATCTCGAAATTTCGACTTCATTTAGTATTAAATAACTAGATGTAGATAACGGTTCAAAAATGTATTTCGAAGAATAATATAATTTAATTGATGCATTTGATACATAAATAGGAAGTTATAATGAATAAAATATACAGGTAGAAATAAGAAAAATATGATTTACAGATTGTAAATTTTGAAGTACCGTAAGTTATATTATGCAGTGCATATTCTTTACTAAGAATCTTTAGGTTTATCGAGTAACATTATGCTTAACAAGCGACATATGAAACGAATATGAGAAAGTTTTCCAAACATTAAATCCATATATTCTCTATAAAAAGTAAAGAACCATAATAATTAGATCAAACTTACTATTAATATTTCCCAAGATTCCTTCTTGTTATGATTTCCTATCGAAGTTCATTCAGGGGTACGTATACCAATATAAAATACCCGACAGACAGACAAATAAGTTAACTGTGTACATATATATATTTGGAACTAAAATCACGTGTCAACACTGCAGTAGTCGGTTACCCTGATTCAAAGGGCGGCTGGCTAACAAGTTCGATATTACCTCTTGGCAAAACAGTGTTTCAACATATTTATTAATATATTAGAATCATATCGAAGCGGGAGTTTAACGCAATTTACGAGAATTGCAAGAAATTTCAGGGTGACTACTTTGTTTAATATCTGTTGCGTTTTGTTTATTCAAAAGCTCGGTTTTGTGCTCTGAACGCGTTTCGTTTCGACCTGGTTTGACTTTTTACATTCGAATTGTAAAGTGAACGGGTGACTATCAGTTTCGTGTCAAAACCACCGAGTTTATTCGTTAAATACAACAAAAATATCACGGATTGTGACATTTATTTATTATAGGGGCGTCATTTATTAAAGTCTGTTCTAGCAATCGTTGATAAAAAATGGATAGTGGTGATTTATCGAACGTAGACGACGTAAATACTAATAGCTTGGTCGACGACAAGCCATCCGATAGCCCTCTCGTAGGAGGCCATCTTGACGACTTTGATACCGGTGTTGATTTAAATGATACTGGGAATTTCGATGATATGGACCATGTTGGTCCCGATTTATTGGACGCGTCAGGGGGTGTTCATGGTGATTTTAATGTTGACGGTGACACCGGAGACCTTGATGTTGTTAACGATGCTCTCCCATCATTAGATGCTGAATCTACATCTAAGCCCAGTAATGAAGAAGACCAAGTTGCTGACGAACCTATTAATGAGCCATCTAATACTGAATCTAATGAACCCTCACGGAATATTTCTAATAGTTTACTAGACGATGTTGATGACATGGACCAAGATTTCGATGGCGATTTAGGCGACCCAGATCAGTTTATTCCTGAGCCTGACCCAATTCCTGGTGCAAATATCGATGAAGCTCTTGATAGCAATGACATTAACTTGGATGATAAGCCGAGCGACCCTGAACCTCGTGGTAATTCCTTGATTGATTCATCGTCGATCAAGTCTTCTGCAGAGAGTTCAGATCCAGAGAAAGGTGTCGATGAAACAAAATCTGAAGATAACCCCGTTGATTCTGATAAATTATCTTCTGAAAGTACTCATGAAAGATTAACACTGCTAAGTGGTAGAACTGATAAAATGAATATTGATGACGAATCCACAAACGAAGTACCGGCTAGTGTATCTAATAGTGAACATCAAGAGCAATTACCTGGTTCAGGAGATAGTTCCTCTGGAAGTAATGATAATAATAATAATGAAGATACAGAAATGGGAGGTATTGAGGATAATCTAGAGTCGAGAGATGTGCCTCCTACTGCTGACTCTGAAAATGAAAAAGTTAAAGAAGAACCTAGCCTAGAGTCTGATAAAATACAAGATGGCGATGGCGTTCAAGAAAAGACATCACCAAATAGTACTGAGCCTTCACGTAAAGATAATGGGGTGGTATTAGCTCCTCAAACTCATGTTATTGTCATTCCGTCATATGCCAGTTGGTTTTCTATGAAGACTATCTCTGATATCGAAAAGAAGTCATTACCAGAATATTTTAATAATAGAAATCGTTCAAAGTCCCCTCAAGTATACCGAAGATACCGGGACTTTATGATTAATACTTACAGATTAAACCCTCAAGAATATTTAACACTTACTGCTTGTCGTCGAAATTTAGTGGGAGATGTTTGTGCTATCATGAGAGTTCATCAATTTTTAGAAAAGTGGGGTCTTATTAATTATCAAGTAGATGCTGAGACAAGACCTGCCGATGTTGAACCTCCTTTTACTGGTCATTGGGAGGTATTGGCAGATACTCCTAGAGGATTATTTCCATTCCAATTTTACAAAGGAACTCAGGACCCTGCTGTAAGCTTGAAGGATACTGATAAAGAAAAAGAAACTGCAGACAAAGAAAAACAAAAGAGTAAAGAATCTAATGGAACCGTGAAGGCTGGGGCAGGAAAATCAGTTGCCTTGAATGTTGACGGAGAAGTCAAATCTAATTGGACTAAACAAGAAGTATTAAAGCTCCTTGAAGGGGTTGAAAAGACTCCCAAGGACTGGTCAGCAGTTGCCGCTCATATAGGAACTAAAACTAGGGAAGAGGCCGTTCTTAAGTTTGTTTCTTTATCAATTGAAGATGCTCATCTCGACAACGGTATCAAAACAGAAGAATCGGATATTGATCGATTAGGACCCTTGAAGTACAGCATCCCCCAGGTTCCATTTGCTCAAGCAGACAACCCAGTTATGAGTGTGGTGAGTTTTTTGGCAGGTCTTGTGGATCCTTCAGTAGTAGCTGCTGCTGCTGGTAGGGGCATAGATGCAATGAAGAGTGCTGCTCAAGAACTCCCTGACGCAAAGGCTCAAAAGAGTAATGGAAGTAAGGGTGTCAATTTATCACCTGCTGATATTCCTTCTGTTGAAGACGCTGCAAAGGTATCATTTGGTATTTTGGGTGCTAGATCTCAAGCTTTAGCTACCAATGTCGAAAGACAGGCTTATTCACAATATATGACTCTAGTGTCGAAACAATTAGACAAGCTCGATATTAAGTTAAGTAAGTTTAATCAATTAGAAAGAACTCTTGATATCGAACGACGAGAACTTGATAGAGAAAGAGAGCATGTATTTTTGGACCGAATGGCTGTACACCGAAAAGCTCATAATGTCGATGATTTATTAACAAAAGCCATTGAAGAAATTTCGGCCAATGGTCAGTCTGATCGTGCTCAACAATTGTTACAACAGGCTCGGAAGGTAGTTGATGATGGAACTCCGCTTACAATTGACAACTTGGGAGCTGCTTCAGTTGATGAAGGAGATGAAGAAGCTAACACAACTATTAACGATATTAAACCAATTAGTGAGGAATTGCCTCAAACTTATAAGTATTGGTCTGCTTAAAGATGGTAGATAACTGTATAATATAATATGTATTTTTTTTACCCCAAAATTTACACATCGATAGAATGAGCTCTTGTTTCGTGGTTCAACCTTGCTAGTAACAACAATAAAATAATTAGAATAATTTTTATGATTAAAAAAAACGGCTAATAATCAAATTTGCTAATAAATACATCCCGACTAAACTAAATGCTTTCTTGAACCTTGGAAGAATAATTGAACAATAGTAACATGCAAAAGTCCCATTCCAACCATTAACAAGACTTCAATGACACTGAACCAAAATATTCTAGATTCAGTACTCTTGACGGTGGATTCATTTCGGTTGTTTCTAGTCTTGTAGTAATGTAAGCCTCGAATCAAACTGGTGACTCGCTCTTCAATAACAGAAATAGAGCTCTCGACAGAGTCTGCATCATTGTTTCCAACAGCAGTAGGAAGTTCTGCTCGAACCTCAGAGTCTATATCAACATCAAATTCAACAAGCTTTTCAGAAAAGGTAGACATGTCATTAGAAAAGCAAAACTCATATTCACCAACCTCGGTAGAAACAAATCCAAACTCTCCTTGACCTTCCTTCAATTGCTCGTATACAATGTTACCTGATGGGGCCTTGATTCGGAAATCAATATCAAAACTTCCTCCTGATTGCACAGCAAAAGAGAATCCAATTTTAGAACCGATTGTTTGAACCTGGCCATAGAAGCACTCTTGCTCATTGGCAGGGATTTTAACCATCAAGGGAATAGCAGATGCTAAGCCCAAAAAGGGAATAAACGAACTCCACTTCATTGTATTTAAGAACCTTCCTTTTTTTAATTTTACTCTGGGGTAAAAAAAAAATCACTTCAATGATTTCGTAGAGATTAGCTTGATAGCTTTTAGAGATGAAATGAAATGTTTAAAGTTTGTGCTATTTTCTGATCTTGATGTGAGTTGGCGTTTTACATGCGGTACGGGTAGGGTAGAGGCCAGATGCCTAATATGTAAGTATCGCGGTTCGCGTCGTAGTTGCTAGAGCAACTGGTCTATACGCATAAACCTAGTAATAGTTTGATCCATCATCGTAATATAATCTTTTTGTTATCGGAAAGTTGCTGACAAAAAAGGCAGAAGGGGGATTATGCGAAATCAAAATGAGTACAGATTTAGTGGTTATTTCAACGTCTGGATCTGAGGCCAATTCACCTGTTGATAAAGCTGCTGTCAAGAATGCATATTTAGTGCCTACTGATGTAGATGAATTTGACATGGAACAGCAGATGGAACTTCAGGATGAAGCATTTTCGAATGACAGTATGAAAGTAGAGGTTGAATTAGATGATACAAAAGATCGAGATATTGTTGAGAATGCTTGTGTAGTAGAAGTAGATATAAGACAGATTCACGAACCGATACCAGAGCAAGACCCTAAAGTTCTTGAGGAAGTTGATCCAAATACCGCCAATAACAGAGGAGCTACTGACCAAGGAAACCAACTGCCTGAAAACAATGAAGGTTTGCCAGTAGATTCAGTAGAAAGTCGTACCCTTGCTCGTCCAAGACTAGGTATTGCAAAAGCACTGAAGGCAAAAGCCAGTAGTGGTAGTAGTAGTCGAGATTACAAGACATTACGAGCTGTTAAACCAGCTGCTGTAACCGAAGAACTGGAGCACCTCGAATCAACATTTCCCGGATTGAGCAATGATTACTTCTTATTGGATAAGATTGGTCAAGGAACATTTAGTTCTGTGTACAAAGCTATTGACCTAAAGTACAATAATTACGAAAATACATGGGATGATGGCAGTTACTCTCATAAGCCTGCCCCTCATAAAATTGTTGCTATCAAGCGATTATATGTTACAGCATCTCCAACAAGAATACTAAATGAATTACAAATCTTACATACACTAAGTGGAAATGAGCATGTTGTTCCACTGATTACTGCATTACGATATCACGACCAGGTTTTGGTTGTTTTACCATACTTTTCTCACACTGATTTTAGAATCTTTTATAGGCATTTGTCTATAAATGGTATCCGACGATATATGGAAGAGTTATTATTGGCTCTGCAATTTGTTCATGGACATGGAATTATTCATCGAGATATCAAGCCTACTAACTTTTTGTACGATGCTAAACGAGGAAGGGGTGTATTAGTAGATTTTGGACTAGCAGAAGGACAATCAGATGAGAATCATTGTGTATGTTCTAAAGGCGGTTTAGATAAGATGTATATGACATTGAGACTTCAGCATGGATATAGAAAAGATGATAGAAGACATGCCCGACGAAGTAATCGTGCTGGTACAAGAGGGTTTAGAGCGCCAGAAGTTCTGCTTAAATGTCAACAACAGACAACTAAAATTGATATTTGGTCTGCAGGAGTCATCCTGTTGACATTATTAAGTAGAAGGTTCCCGTTCTTCAATTCAGATGATGATGCTGATGCTCTAATTGAAATAGCCACAATCTTTGGAAGAAAGAAATTAAGAAAAACTGCCATATTACACGGCTCAATGTTTGAAGATGATATTCCTACTATTCAAGATGATGGATTTACCTTTGAGAGAATTATTGGATGGTGCTTAACATCATACATTTCTAGCAAATCTGGTTCTAAGCAGCCATATACTACTACTGCTGCCGAAACTGAAGCTACTAATGAACAGACAGATCAAACTCATGAATTTAGTGTTGAGGAACAGATTGCGCTTAATTTATTAGAGCATTTAATGGAACTTGATAATAGAAAACGTTGGAGTGCTTCGGATGCTCTTAATCATGATTTTTTCAGACTCCCGACTATTCCAAGTTCTGGTGGTATTACCACTGAGTATGATGACGTTAATAAATAATGATTTTTTATGATAGCTTTCTGTTTATATTTATTAAAATATCTTTGTTATATGATTTGATTTTAGTATAAGCTGACTATTTATCAACGTAGTCAACCAATTCTTATATAATGTGATCCGGGCCTTAAATAAATTATTAATATATTAAATTTATTATAAGGCAGGTAACGTGATTTTTTTCTTTTATCAATATATATTGGATCTAAATGAACTAACTAACTATACATGCCACAATTCATGCTCTAGTGGTGAGATCTGCATATTTAACTTCATGAGGCTCAAAGAAACTTATTGTATTGCCATCAACATGTCATATAACGGAATCGGGTTATCAACAGCTCGTGGTAGCGCTACAAACGGTTATATTCAGTCAAATAAGGCTGGATATTCTAGAGATGGAAACTATAAAAACAGACAGCGGTATGAAAAGGAGGCAAACAAGGTCCATACCAGTATTTCAGACAGATATGTAGATGAAGGAATCTTGGAGCATGAAAGAAAAAGGGCCATTGAAGCTAAATGTTTTGAACTTCAACTAGAACTTGAAGAAGCTGGTGAATTAGATGAGGATCAAATCGAAAATAAAGTATCTGAATTAAGAGAGAAGTTGAAAAGGGAGGATGCACAACGTAACGAGAAATCAAAGTTGAAGTCACACCAAGTACACGAACTGGCGAAAGCAAAGCAAGAAAAGAATAAGCAGATGGAAGCTAGTTTTAAAATATACAATAAAGGGGGTCGTCTCCGTGGGTCTCGACAAAGAAATGATGACAGGTCTCGATCTCCAGAAAGGGGTAGAGTGAGATCAAGATCTTATTCTATCTCAAGGTCCAGATCAAGGTCTTATTCAAGGTCCAGATCAAGGTCTTATTCAAATTCGGAGTATAGTAGGTCGCCATCACCCACAAGAGGAAGAGCTGATTCTAGGTCTATCACTCCTCCTAGGAGACGGATTTCCAGGTCTCTTTCTGGTTCACGAACTCCTCCAAGACGTCCTAATACATCCCAAAGAAATTCCCGCCGATCTCCTTTCCGCTCAGCATCACCAGCACCTGCACGGACACTATCTGTCACTCCTCCTAGAAGATTACAGCAGATATCCGGCTCTAGATCATCATCTGTGTCTAGGTCTCGATCCAGATCTCTGTCTCCGTATAGTAAGAGAGTTGCTGCAACAAAGAAAGCCAATTCTATCAAGCAGACTAGATACGGCTCGCCAGACTCTAGTTTTGTTGATCTCAGAGCAGGAAAGCCTGTGAAGGAATATTGAAAAGAAATAATATTTAATAATTATTTATTTATTTACTATTTAGTAACACAAGATTCATTAATTATGTACTGAAATCAACTCTCCAAGTAGCAGTCTTGACTTTGAGGTATTCATTAACCGCATAACCAAGTCCAGCTTCCTTACCATATCCACTATCATGCCAACCTCCAAATGGAGCTTCTGCGCTAGTTGTCATCCCGGTATTGATTCCAATATTACCGGTTTCAAGACCTTCAAACATTCTCCAGATTCTATTTGCATCTTTTGTGAAGAAGTATGAGGTCAATCCCATACTAGTATTGTTTGCGTTTTCCAAGACCTCATCTTCGGTTTCAAATTCATATAACGCAAGGACTGGGCCAAAGGTCTCTTCACAGTTAATACTCATCTTTTCGTCGACATTGATAAGCAGAGTTGGTTCAAAGAAATATCCATTAGGATCTGTATGAGAAGGTCGATTACCTCCAACCACAACTTTAGCTCCTTTGCTTACAGCATCTTCAATATGACTTTGAACCTTTGCAACTGAACGAGAGGTAGTCAAAGGCCCAAGGTTTGCTTCTTCATCAAGACCTGGTCCAACTTTAAGATCAGTCTTAATTCTAGCTGTTAATGACTCGACAACTTTACTATAAATAGCTTTATGGACGTACACTCTTTGAGCACATACACAAGTCTGACCTGAGCTACGAAATTTACACTGCATCAAAGAATCAATAGAAAGTTGTAAGTCTGCATCATCAAATATAACAAATGCACCGTTACCACCCAATTCTAAAGTCAGCTTCTTCAAATGTGGAGCACATTGAGATGCAAGCAGCTTACCAACTGCAGTACTACCAGTAAAAGATACTTTCTGGACAACAGGGTGTTCACAGATCGCCTTTCCGATAGGAGGGGTATTTTTCAAGTCACAAGGGAGGACGTTAAATACACCAGGGGGGAATCCGGCTTTTTTGGCTAAAATTGCAATAGCTAATGCAGATACAGGAGTCTCAGGGGATGGTTTGGCAACAACAGTACAACCAACAGCAAATGCGGTAGCAGCTTTTCGTACAAGTAAAGCAATTGGAAAGTTCCAAGCAGTGAGACATCCAACAACTCCTACAGGTTGTTTAATAATCAAGAATCTATTGGCAGGATTGGCCCCTTCAACAGTTGACCCATGGGTTCGCTCTGCTTCTCCAGCCATCCACCATGAAAAAGTTAAAGCATAATCAACTTCACCCAGGGCCTCTTTAAAAGGCTTACCAGTCTCAAGGGTAATTAATTTAGCAATATCTTCCTTATTTTCTCTGATTAATCTATCCCATTCTAATAAAAGTCTTGCTCTATCTCTAGCAGGTATTTTCCTATAAGTCTTGAAAGCCTTCTCTGCAGCATCAACTGCAACATCAACGTCTGAGGCAGTACTACTAGGTAAACTGATCCAAGGTTTACCAGTAGCGGGATCAATTACATCAAAGGATTCACCAGATGGCTTTACAATTTCATTATTGATGAATGCACCTGTTTGAAGCAGCTCTTGATTTTTTAATGTGACAGTCATGAAAGTGTAGTGGGGGGTGTTGGTTCAGAAAGCAGGATGTCTACAGCCTCTATTGGCCCAAAAGCATAAGGGAATTGACCATATTTATATATTTTTGAAAGCATCAATTCGGCAGTGTACTTTTTTTTGTTCCTGTGACTTTTGATGGAGGTTTTAGAGCCAACGATTCACTTGCTAGTCGTAGTGAGGATGTCTGATTCCGGGGCCTCCCCCACGGTTAACTAGAATGATTACCTAAATAGGCATCCATTCTACTAGTAGGCCCCGCTTCAGGTATTTCCTTTCATCTTATTAATTGGCATTTGTACAATCATATATATATAAAGATATATGGCCATATCGTTGATTAAAAGGGCTTTTTTACATAAATATTTTCTTTGAGGAATTCCAATGAATTCAATCATATTGAATTTTCACTAAAATATTTCTCCTATGAAGTTGGATTTGTAAGTAACCACCACACCTCCGAATCCGAAGTGTTAAGCCGGAGGTACACAGAGATCATTATTATTAAGACAGAGATCATTAGGGTAGCAAGATTAGTCCAATAAAATAAACAATTATGGGGTAGTACTAAAATTGCATTGATGTTTTATTGTAAATAGGTGCCTATACTCTAAACAAGTTTAGATTATGCTCGCTATATGTGAGTTTCCTAGTTAATATCTGCTATTGATAAGAAACTCTGATAACTATATCAATCACTTTAGATTATTGATTATAACGGAGTATAATAATACATAGGGCCATTCTATGTATATTTTCTGGTTCTTATTTATAGTTGTAATTTTATATTGTAGTGCTTCTAGTGCAACGCTTTTTTTTTTATCATTCGGATAACGTTCTATGTTGACAGTGGTAGTACATCTTAGTATTCCTTAAAAAAGTTAAAGGTGGCCATTTGAGTTGGAACTGAACTGATCTGTTTTTACATTTAAATTACAATTTCTCAGAATTCTAACTTCTAAAGACGAAGGAAACCC
Source organism: Sugiyamaella mastotermitis (assembly GCA_030572735.1). Lineage (NCBI taxonomy): Eukaryota > Fungi > Ascomycota > Dipodascomycetes > Dipodascales > Trichomonascaceae > Sugiyamaella > Sugiyamaella mastotermitis. The sequence goes on from JAJMBN010000030.1 coordinate 95,562, forward strand.
CGAACTTCTGAAATTTTATCTACGATTTTGAATCTATAATGTTTTAAGTCTAACATACAGTGTGTGCAATAATAATTTTAGCACCGCATATTATGTGACATTTATAATATGATATATCATATTATATTAACATCATATATTCTAATTCCTAGAATCCAGCGCTGAATGTAATTGTAAATCAGTACAGAAAATCTATAATAATTTATAATAGATATTAATTAATCTAATCCTCTGAATATCGAGTCTATCAACGATCTTTTCTATGCCTAAACTTCTGTCTGGCCAAATATCGAATGGTATCTCTCCTCAGAACAGACTATGATTCGTTACACACCTACAAAATATCTCAGCATCTTTTCATAATCTAAAAGATGGGATAAATAAATCATCAATATTTACATTTACATTATATATGTACATCACTATGCAGAATATAAGCAGAGGGAATCAGATCTACCAAACCAGCTCTAGCTTACGAAACAATACAAAATACCAAACTCTTAAACAAACTTAGTAGCAGGAGGAACCTTTAATAAGGGAATCTCCTCCTCAGGAACAGCAGTAGCACCTGATAATTTCACTAATTCTTCTAAAATCTCAGATCTTGACTTTTGTGCAGCAGCGACAGACTTGGACGTACCATCTTCAAAAACGATATCGAGGTGAGACCTTCTTTTGGCATCTCCAACAATTTTTTTAACAGTAATAGGAAGAGTAGGATTGTGGAATTGAATTTGTGGTAAATTTTCTCTCCAGAATTGTCTAGCTCCCTTGACTTCCGCACCAACTCGGCTGTTTATTAATAAATTCAATTTGACGACATTCTTGGGTAATGAAATAGCTCCAGGTCCGCTAGCAATATTATTAAGGAGCATAATTTGCCTTCGAATGCCCGACTTGGGTAACTTCTTGATGGATGACATATTGAATGATCAAAATGGCCAAAGATGATGATGATGGCTTTCATTTTTGAAAATTCACTGGCATGAAATTTCATCGCACGAATCATGAGCCTTATGGAGTGAGGCTCACTTTGTACCATTAAGATCTCAGAGTTTAATTCATAACTTTGATATTCAGCGAAAAGTCATTAAATAATAGTAAATTATAATAAATTATGATTAGAATAGCTTTAAAATAAAAGTAAAATAAAGGCAAAATAAATATAAGGTTGATTAGTTTGGATATGGTTTTCTGGATTATTTTGCATCATAATCAACGTGATGAGGTAGAGCTGGTATGCAAAGAGCCTCCATACAGTTTATATCTCTGACAGTTAACTTCCAACAAAACTGTAACAGTTATTAACAATTTATTGTAGTGGAAAAATCACGCTAACTGACCAATAGGAAACGAAAATCTTCTGTCTAAAATATTTATATAAAGAATATAAATTATATAATATTGCCATAGATAGAGTCATAAACCACAAACCTTTTTCCGCTCAGTTTTTCTAATTTTCACAATATAGTAGCAACCTTTTTGGTACTGGGACCAGCCACTTTGTACGAAGTTTAATGTTGATAGCGTACCTGCTGGGCATCTGCATAATTAGAGTTAAAAAACAACGTCCCAGTGTCCTGAAGCTATCATTGAGGGCTAGAAACAGGTGAAATTAAAACACACACTATGGGAATTTTACCCAATGCAGATTCATTGTGCAAGTCAATTCTCTCTGAGATTCTCTATCTTTTGATCATCATGATGATCAAAACTCTTATAATTCCGTGCTTTAAGTAATTTAGTCGGGAGTGGTAGCACCACTGTGTCCATCGGTCAACTTTATTATTTTCCATTCCTCTTATAAGCTATAAGTTCTAGCTATAAATAATTTTTTTTAAAAAGATTTTTGCAACTTTAATTGTTTGGGTTAATATATATATATATATCGATATTTTATATAAATAATAGATAATTAATTGACAATAGAATATTATATGCCTGTTTCAATTAAAATGGAGTAGTAGTACTGCCAGTTGATCGGGATTCTCGAAAGCTTTGTCGAGACATAAAAAAGTGGCTTCAATAGCTTATTTAATATCTATAAGTTATGCACGACAAAACACAGTTTTTCAATTGCAACTACCGCTTGGCTGGTAAATTATATAAACACAGTTACCGACACATTAATGAAATGTGAAATTAATCTGAAAACAGGCTATCGTAAATTCCGCTTTGATATTTGTCAAAAATCGAGTGGCGGTATATTAAGACTTGGTTAGTTTGGTATTGACTAAAACAATCTGTGAACACAGTAAAGTTTCTGCATTAGGTCCCACTCGGATCTTGATACAGCGGGTGCCTGATTTTTTTTCAGCTATAGTAGATCCACTAGCACTAGTTGACTTTAGTGGATGCTGATAAAAGATTTGCCTTAATTTTCTAACTTTTTTTCTTTTTACTTTTCATTTTACATTATCTTACAATTCAACGATAGAAAAATCAAGTAGAACTTTGCTTTGTTCTCACATTTTGACCTCTGAATTTGATACTGGGGTTTTATTAAATCTCATCGATCAATGGCTGTCGCTGCATCTTAGAACAACCACAAGGAAGAAATGGGATCCGATTTAAGGCAGATTAGTAACGCCGACTTGAATCTTGTTGATAATATTGTCGATTTTTATAGGACCGATTCCCCTTCTTCATCTATTAATAACGACGAGTTGGCACCAATTTCTAAAGCATCTGCTCACTCATTAAAACACCAACCTAAAATTTTTAGCTTACGACAAGAACAGATTCCTACCACTACCATGGTTGAAGACAGACCATTGAGTAGTTCATCCTCATTTCTTGATTACGATAGTATTATTCAATATAGCGATTATGACGAAGATGACAATGATGGATCTAATAACTATACCCTTAATGCACTACACTACCAGGGGTATTCCTTAAGTCCTAAAATCCTCAGGTCTAGCTCAATTGCTACCATTCAAAACCCAATTTCCAGCGATTACGAAGAAGACGATTTTTATCAAGTATCTACAGCTAAGCATATTCCAATTTCTGTTGACGATTCAATAATAACTGGTGATGGTGGTGATGGTGCAGCAGATGAGAAACTTACGCCTTCTTCTAGTACCATAGAAACCGATACTATGCAACGAGGCTTAAATTTTGGAGATGGTACAACCACTACTTCTAGCCCTGCAACAGATCGTATTCTACGAAGGCGTTCAGTGTCGATTTCTGGACGAGTTAATTTAGGAGAACAGGATTATAATCAAAGTCCTAATCGGTCATCAATGTCATTTGATGATATTGACTTGGTCCAGCAAAGAATTCAAAGGCTGCGACTTGAAAACGATGAGCTAAACTTTGATATGAAAAACCATGGTTTAGAACCAACCTTGGATGATGATCGCGATGCTGATGATGATTTAAGTCGGATCGAATCCTCAACAACGCCTACATCGTTATCTAAAACAGATAATACCCCCCCTCGAAAATCTATATCCGATTTAAATACCATGAGTGTATCTTATGAGAGCTTAACCTCGAACCTGGACGATGATGGCTCTTTTGATGAAGCTGATAAGAGCTCACTACCAACAACTCACCGAATAGCTGATGAGTGGGATCGTCAAGAACCCATTTCTGCATTAAATTCTTCACCACCACGTCCTTCAACACGTAGTTCGCGTACTCCTTCTTCTGGAGCTGGCTCTAGTTTAGCGAGCACTCCGCGTCGATCGACCTTAGGCTCTATCAATGGTGCAAGCTTTCTTGATAGACGGCCTAGCCAGAGATCATCGAAACTAACTACTGTTTCATCTACTGCATCTGCCGCTGGTGGTGCTCCAAATGTTTCTCAATTAAAATCGAATCGAGTTTCAAATGAAAAGCAACAAAGTCCAGCTGAACGACATTTGTTGGCAGTCTTAGATCGAACTCGTCGCATTAGGTCTGAAGACCCCTTAGTACCTCTTCTAGAAAGAGTTGTAACTGACACAATTACTGCATTTAATAATGGCCAGTCTCAGGCAATTGACCAAGCTTATTTATCTTTATCTGATTTATTACTATCATATTGTGATCGTGTACCTATGGAAGATTTCAATGATGAAACCAACTATATGTCTTCCACGACTACTAGAAGACCTTCATCTCGATATAGCAACCGACAGGCTCTAAACAGTAACTTTAATACCACACCATCACGGTTAAGCTCATATGGTGGATTATACAACATTAACAATAACAGCAATATTATTGAAAATAATACATCTCATACTATTCCCAGTTTCAGAGGTAGAATATCTAGTGAAGCCAAAAGCAGCCCTGCAATTCGAACTCAATCTGCTTTAGGAGGAGCTACACCTTTTCGGAGTCATGCCTTTACAAAACCACATTCAGAATTGAGACGGTCTGCTACTTCACATCCAAGAAACAGATATTCAGTGGATCTCTCCAGATATGATAATTACTTTTAAATTATTATTATTATTATTATTATGATTATTATTTTAATGGCTCGCCTTAAATTCGTGTACATAGTAAACGAAGCCATTTTAATACCTATCTTAATATATAACGAAATCAAAACGACAGGTTTAGAATTATATATAAAGAATTGTATTTATTTTATGTACAAGTAATAGATGATTATTTTAACTAGGAGCAAAAAACGTCTATAATCTTACTCCAAGAGAATTTTACCACCAACAGCCTCAATGGTCTCCTTGATCTTCTCAGCATCTTCCTTATTAACATTCTCCTTCAACAACTTAGGAGCACTCTCAACAAACTTTTTGGATTCAACCAAACTGAGTCCTAATAAGTTCTTGACTTCCTTAATGATCTTAGGCTTAGACTTGGCATCGAATGACTCGAGCTTAATGTTGAAAATAGTCTTCTCTTGAACGGGCTCAGCAGCTTCTTCTTCAGCAGCAGCAGCGGGAGCAGCAGCAGGAGCAGCTCCAGCAGCAGGGAATGAAATATCAGGAATGTTTAATCTGGACTTGAGCTCAGTGATCAAGCTGGAAGTCTCTAAAATAGTCAACTTGGAGATCTCATCAACAATAGCGCTAATTTTGGGGTCGACAGGAGCAGCAGCAGGGGCGGCAGCATTAGAATTGAATCGAATTCCAACAGTAGCTCTGGGAATATATGATCGGGCCACTAATCTAGAAGATCTGGCGCATCCACGGATAATACTAGACATGGTTTCTGATGGTTTTATTGAATATGCGATATTGGTTAGAACACTAATGTATTAAAATTTGATGATCTAAAATCCAGTGGTGGAAAAAATCCGCCGGGTAACCACTGCCGCACACCACCAAACCACCATATCTTGCCCTACTAAATCCACCATTGTCATATAAAATACAACCATCGAAACGACGGTATATTTAATATATATTTCGAGAGACATTTATGATTTTTTTTTTGGTTTAAACTATTTATTTATTTTTTTAAAGAATACGTTGCATATATTAGATAAGTACTGTACTTTGCATAATGGCATCTTTTCGATTTTGTTTGGAATGGTAAGTTTGAATATTGATTTAAATAATAAATAGGAATCTAACTAATGTTTAGCAACAATATGTTGTATCCAAAAGAGGATAGAATCAATTCCCGATTATTATATTCGTGTCGAAATTGTGACTATACTGAAATCGCTGATAACCCAAAGATTTACCGAAATGAGTTGATTTCAAATATAGGTGAAACTGCTGGTGTTACTCAAGATATTGGTTCCGACCCTACTCTCCCTCGATCTGACCAAGAATGCCCGAAATGCCATGAAAAAGAATGCGTTTTCTTCCAGAGTCAACAGCGTCGTGCTGAGACAACCATGGTTTTATTCTATGTTTGTATATCATGTGGTAATATTTTCCGGTCTCAGAGTTGAAAGTCTCAATACATGTAAATTAAAGTCGAGGCTGGAGGAAAAAAAAAAGAAAAAAAAGAAAAACAACTTTGAAATGTGTGTATTTAAACTTGCTATTGATATTTATGATTATAATGAGAAAAGATAAAGAAATTGTATACTATAATAGAATGGATCTGAACCGGTGATATAACTGTAGATCAAACGTCATGGCCATATTGTTCCAAGTAGCCATAATCTTCATCTGTAAGCAATTTATTAGAGGATCCAATGTCGTTGACCTCGACGACATTATCTTCTGGAGCTGCAACAATATCTCTTTGGTTGAGAAGTTGGCTAGCCAGAGATGGAATAAAAGGAACAGTTGGAGCTCCTGCTGCAAGTGAAGGAAGTTCAATGGTTGAAGTCAGAGCTACTTGACTTGGTGTAGCAGATCCTTCATTAGAACTATCAGAATTAGTGTTACTGGAGCTAAGTATATTACTCACAATAGTTGATGCAATTGAATTAGTTGATACAGTGGAAGAACCGGAATCAGCACTGGAACTTGATGAGCTGCTGGAGCTACTGGAGCTACTAGAGCTAAAGCTACTAATGGTACTCGAAAAAGTAACAACTTCAGTCAATGTAGAAGCAGATATGGTGGTTGGCCTCTGAATTTGTGATTCATTAACACTTGCAGTACTAGTAACTGAGCTCAATACAGTGGTAGTGATAGCAACTCCATCGGTTGAGTCAGGAGCCAAACTACCACTGTTTGCTAGAACACTTAGATAGCTCTTAAAGTCACTGACATATGGCTGATCAAGAGAGACCATTCGAGTAACAGTTAATGTTGCAAGATGAATAGATGGCTCCTCTGTAACTAGAACTGTATGAACAATGGTAGAAGTTTCCAATGGTTCTTCTAACTCAACATTGACGGTACTGGTTTGGACAACCCCTGCTTCATCATCCCGCTTTTCAACCTGTCTTTTACGTAATCTCTCTCTCTTTTGAACTACAAGACTTTCAGTTGTGATCAATGCTACATTGAATTGATCAGACAAATCTGCAAGAGAATTAGCAACATCAGAACAAGTCAAATCAAAGTTTAATGAGGCGTTTCTCAAACTTCCCAAAGTTTGACCGAAAGTGGCAGTAATAGATCTACCTGAATCATCTAGAATCATTTCATTATCCAATTCAGATAAAGCCTTTCTAGAGACATCTGCAGTTGATTGAAGAAATGGGCATAGCAAATTGCTTGCCGAAGAGGATCCAGAACTGAGCTTATTTGCAATATAGCCAGTTGCATCTTGAACTTTATTATCAATATCTTGCAAATCTTGGATGGAAGATAACTGGGAAGAAACAATGGATTGAATCTTACTGTCCAAAGTAGCGTCAGATGTTGAATTAATGACTGACTGTCTTTGGAATAACGTTTCAACAATACTTCGAGCAACTTTAGTACCAGATTCCCAAACAGATCCTAAAATATAACCTGGTCCAGAATATTCGCTAGAACTCTCATTAATTTCTGCTGCAGCTGAATCTGTAATAGACTCAACAATATTATTAGATGTACCAAAATCAGAAGCAACGGCAACATTTTTTTGAATCCTGGCAGTAGCAGTAGCAGAAGCAGATACAACAGCCGAACCTAATGTAATAGAGGTAATAGTAAATCCACTGGCAGGGAATTCGGATTGAATACAAACTTCTAGAGAAACATTAACAGAAAGTAAAGAAGAGACATCACATCCTAATTTCGCCAACTTGTCACAAATAGCTGCTACTTTGGAGCAGATACTTAAAAGAACTTGTGGATTAGTGGCAATAGAAGTAATCTTGACAATAGTAGAAAATGCTTTAACTATAGCATTTAGAACAGCTGTCAAACTATTGATAAGTGGTTGACATAGTGCCGTAATAATAGCTTTGTCAATATTTGCATCCGAGAGAGTATCGAGAAGTCCACTGATAGAAGAACAAGCAGTGTCAATGTAATTAAGAGATGAGATACAAGATGCAGAATTCTGTACGATATTTCCAGCATCGCTAAATACCGAAACGACACTATTCAACCCTTGAGACAAGTCAATTGAGGTAGTAATTATAGAACTGTAATCAACATTTAAAGTTCTCTTGGAATTCTGACCATAAGTAGCAAAAATAACCGTGGGATCTAAATTCAAAAGGTTATTCTTCAATCTAGTGTTCTCTGATTCAATATTAGAGGTATCAGCACTGCTGAACTTTTCAAGATTGTAACTGATTTCACTGACTTTATCACTGATAGATATAACTATATCAATAATTTGAGTTTCATCTGAATCAACAGTACTAGTCAAACTAGATAAGGATTGGAGAATAGTGATAATAGATTTTGATAATGGATCTGCAATGTCGTGGATATTGACTTCAGAATTGCCGTGACACATAATATCAGCAACTTGTAAACTATTGTTTACATTTTGCAAGACAGATAGCTGAAATACTGGGTCATTTGTCTCTTGCAATTGAGAGGCATCATTTGTTAAAGCCGAAGAAATAATGCTGATATCTGGAAGATCTCTAGCGTTAATAGGGCTTCCCATTTTTAAGAAATCCCTAGCGACAAGAGACTCAACATCATCATTTGCTCGGATTCCCAACAAAATAGATGAAAATGCTAGCACAGATAAATATTTCATCTTTTAGTAGCTATTCAAAAAACGATTGTGGATCTTGACATTGTTGACAAAAGTTTTCATTTATATATAACTGCCTATTCTGAAGGTTTATGAAACATGTCTAAGGATAATATACCTGTGTGTATGAAAAGCTAATTGATAGCCATATATAATGTTTCGAATAAATAAAACCACATTTTACAGCATAGAAGGCGGTCCAGTGTTTCACATTAGGATTTATTTAATAATGTTAGTTAAGGTTTTACGACACCCCAATTGATATCTAAGGTAGTAATAAGCAACTACAAATAGAAAACAACAAACAAATAAAGCTCCATTTGCTATATACATTATTATAATCGGGCTGGAGGAACCAATAATTATAAACTATTATAATGCAAGACAATAATTTCGAGATCTCACACATTTCAGTTTTTAACTGTCTTAAAAAGCAATGCAATAATAATTAGATTTTTTTCTTTTCTTCTTATACAGTTCTGGGGGCCAAAGACACAATCTTGTTGAATCCCTTGTCTTTTAATTCTCTGGCAACAACACTGGAAATACGAGTTCCGACTGGATCACCGGTCTTTTGTATAAGTACGCAGGCATTGTCATCGAATCGAATGGTAGAACCGTCTGGTCGAGTAGTGGCCTGTCGAGTTCTAACAACAACAGCATGTCGGATATCTCCTTTTCTAACCCTTTGAGAAGCACTTTGACCGGTAAGATTTTGAGGAATAGGCCGAGCTTTCTTTACGACAACGACAATTTTGTCTCCAATTCTGGCAGGGGTCTTGGGTCCCTTCTTGATGACCTTGATGCACTCAGCAATCATGGCACCCTAATATGTTAGTATTTAATTCCTTACTAATCAAAAAGAAAAAGATCGTACTTACAGAGTTGTCAATGACATTAACCAATGATTTTAAATACAACATTTTTGGTTTATGCTGGTGAAGTGATTTGAAAAACAATGTTCAAATTTCACTTAGGTTTCGGGTTTCGGGTTAGGGGCTCATACTACATTTGGTAGCCAAGTTAACATTAAAAGCTTTCTAGTTAGATAGATGTTATGGTAACTAGTTAACTTAACTTGGTTTTATTAATATTAATTATCTATATAGTTGAAATATTGATATATAGACATACAAATATTACAATTATTGGTTAGAGAATTTAGAGACATTTTGACGATAATATACGCTTTAATCAGAAAGCTGTCATACAAGCACCAACCAAGTTTGGTTAGACTTTTCTTACAGTAAGAGTGAGCTACTTAACGTTATTAACAGCAACCGCACACTATATGACCTAGGCAACCTAAGGTACACGAACATGAGAGTAAAAATCTATTAACGTTACAGTGAGTGAAAATACCATAGAAAGGTTTGTAGTTACAGTCATCAAACTTTAAGTCCAAACCACTATTGAAAAACTTTTACCTGAACTAACAGATTAAAGTAACCTTATCTATATTTTAATAGATATAACCATGTTACTAATGACCCGAAATACAAAGTTTCAAAAGGCTTCCAGGTTAAGGGGGCATTATTGATTTGTGATGGTTGCAGTAGCAAACGCTGGGTGATAGTCCAATATTTGGGACAGTTTAGGTCATCGGGCAGGTTAACCGCATATAAGCATATTTATGCATTCCTTTAAGACCGTTTCTATAATTAATCACCGCCCCTTCCTAGCGCGGTTTGAGTTGTTATTTTTATAACTGGGTATTGGATTTTTTTTTCTCCCGCTCATTAATTCCAACCCGGTTGATTTCTCTATATTGGCTTTCACGACTGTAAAGCATTAAATCTTAAAGTCAAAATCTCCGTTCGACTTACTGTTTCTAGGTTTTAGTATCTAGATAGACAAGTATCCTCTTTTCTTGGTATTGAATAGTGATCCTTGTGTAAAACGACAACCATTTGTAACGTCCACGGAATCTCGACCTCTTGAACAAGAACAGAACATCCACGTTGGTTTATTTTTTTCCTGAAAATTATTGCCACGGTTTAAATTATTGTGCTTTTGTTGTGTATCTATTTAGGAGAATTTTTCTGTCGATTTAGAAAAAAAATTGTTCCTATTTGTACTACTCTTAGGCCTTTGTTTTTCTATTATTTCGCATATCCGGATCTGGCCATTTTTATATTTAGGACCTTTATAATGCTCTCAAAAATTTTTGCTCTGATCTTATTATTTGCCAGTTTTGTATTTGCTGATATTGATTTAAAAGCTCTTGGAACCAATTATACTTCATCTGATTCCATTACTTTAAAGTGGACTGATGATGGTACATATCCAGCTATCACTGCATACAACGAAATATTGGTTTTGTTGTGTACTGGTTCTAATGAAGATATCGACTGTCCTACCGACTACACTTTAGTTACCGAGTCATTTCCTTCTACTGATTCAGTGACTGTTCCATTAGCTGATGGTAAAGATATGGGTAAAGATGGTGTATATTTCCTTCAAGTTGTAGCAATTATTACTTCTACCAAGGAACAATCTATTCACTATTCTACAAGATTTGAATTGACTGGTATGGATGGTACTATTACTGCAACTGATGGTGGTGATACTACTCCTCCTACCGCTCAAACTTTGACAGATCCTGACACTAGTGATATTTCATCTTTGTTCAGTATTTCATACCAACTTCAAACCGGTTCAAAGTTCAGAACTAGATATGCCCCAATGCAATTACAACCTGGTACTAAAGTAACTGCCTCCCTTGTTCCTAGTCGTCGATTCCCAACTTCAGCTGTTACTTATTTTACTGCCGCTGCTGGATCCCCATCAGTCTATTCGACTGTAACTCCTGGATGGAGTTATACATTTTCGTCGGCTACTAATTATGCTAGTACTATGCCCGCCCCTACTGTCTACTATAAAGCCAGTGCTGTAGTTGCAAGCAAAGTACAAGCTGTTCAATCTTCTGCAAAGGCCAAGAGATGGGCTTAAACAATCTTTTCCTAAAATATTATAGATAGCAAGATGCATGCTCCTAATGTACTTGCAAGAAACAAAACAACAAAACAAACAATCACAAATTTGCATTTGTCCTATTTAATTTACAAACCTTCAATGAGGCTGGCTTTCATCGAATTGTTTTTACCTGTTTTCCTTTTTTTTTTTTTTTTTGTTAATTGACTTATCTATCCCTTGTAGATGCTACGGGAAATAGAGCATTCCCTCTAGATGTTTCATGGACATTTAGCACCAATCTAATATTATATATAATGAAATAAAATTTTATTTTGTAAGACTATGGTACATTATTTATTCATCATCATCATCATCTTCTTCTTCTTCCTCATCTTCGTCATCTTCTTCAGCGATGTCGTCAATAAGATCATTTCCTTCTTCTTCCTCATCCTTATTTTCATCCTCACTATCGGCAGACTTGGATTTGTTGGACTTCCTTCTAGATCCAAAATCGTCGTCTTCACTATCTTCTTTATCATCTGCTAAGCTCTCCCGTAAAATTTTAGCTCTCTCCTCTCTGACCTCTCTTTGAACGACAATGTAAGCGCCCAAAGGAGTCTTTTGCCATTCAAGTTCTTTCAAAAATGCCTCGACTTGAGCTCTATTGGTAGGACCAAACTCGACATTGTTTCTCTTTTGTTCAATGAATTTGGAATTTTGTTCAATCTTCTCAACCACCTTCTGGATTTGCTTGTTGAATTTGACATTCTTGCTTCTTTTAGTAAATCTTCGTAGAGTGATAACGGCAGGAACACTTAATTCAGGGAATGCAATACTTTTACAGTGAAGAACAAAGAATTCACCAATCAAATCAACAAATTGCTCACAAACACCATCTTGGTAAGTTCTAGTACCAAGATATGCCTTACTAGCTCTAATGTTGTGTTCAAAATCCAAAGGTCGGAGAGTACTTGGAGCAGGCTTTCCGTTTTTAGTGATGGTAGTAGAAGACAAGATCTCAGTTAACAGAGGCAAAACAGGAATATATACACCAGTTTGTTGAGAAAGTCGTAATAAACTTCTAATAAGATAGAATCTTAATGGGAAATATTGAGGAGTAGGGATCAATCTAATAGTACCCAAAGTGATTTGAACAAGAGGGTGGATAAGTTCTCGAAGAGGAGACTGCTTACCCTTGAGAGATTCTCTGGTTGCTTCACAATGATAAGAAAGAACACGAGACCAGAAATCTAATGAATGGGCATATTGCCAGTTATAAATAATCTTGTATGAATCAGCAGTTTTATTGGTGATGCTAGTTCTTAAGTGAACGGCCAATTGACGAATAAATTGGAAACCTTGTTGATATGATGCAACTTGGTCAATTCCGTATAAAGTGACGGCAGAGTTCTTCATAAGGTTAATAGAAGGCATAGTGTGAATACCAGTTCGTCTACTAGTTTTGACAATACCACTGTACGTTCCCTTAAGGATCAAATCATACAAAGACTTTTGGTAAGTCGAAGCAGCATTGTTCAAAAATGAATAAGCAGCCAATCGAGTTTCATCATCATCAGAAGTTCCCCAAGTATTTACAACACTATTAACAAGTTCCTTGACCAAGTTTCGGTAAGACAAAAAGAAGGGTAATAATTCATTAACAGATTGGAGAATCAAGATAGTAGTTCCAGTACTGTGCTTACTAGTCAATAAAACAGTCAAAGATGACAAATAAGATCTGAGACTGCCTGATAAGGACTTTAATTTCTTTCCTTCCACAGGTGTAGATTTGGCTCCATTTTCTCCTTTAGTTAAAGGAATGTGATGCTTAACAACTTCAGGTACAGATTGTAGAGCTAAAGTCAACAAGCTGTTGAAAACATCAGGGTCAGTAACAGAATATTTGTAGTTGGCATGATCAGAAGAGTCAGTCAAGTGAACAGCAGCAGTAAAAGCTTGTAAAACGCTTTTAAGGGTCTTGATGGACTTTTGTTCGACCAAAGATTTCTTCCAAGCTTTAACGTCCTTTGCAGAAACTTCGATAGATCCAGACTCATCAGCAACATTCTCATCATCAAGATCTTCTTCTTCAAAAGCAGACTTGTTCTTTTCTTGGTCGTCTTCTACTTCCTCCTCTTCGTCGTCTAAGATAGAATCAGGGTCGAAATTCAATAATCCTTGATCATTCTCTTGCAAGTACTTGTAGAACTCAGGATCTTTTTGTGCCAATTCAGATAAATCTTCCTTGTGAGACTTAGCAGCCGACTTTCTGCCACTACTTTTAGGCTTGGGGATCAGATTATCTTCAGCTAAAAATCCTTCAACGTCATCTATGACCTTTTCAGGTTGGCCCTTGACTCTGATGGGCCTCTCTTCATCACTACTCTCATCATCTTTGGATTTCTTAGTGGACTTCTTTCCTTTAAGAACTTTTTGTTTATATTTTTGTTCAATACGTCTTTGATCCACAGTTCTCTTTAAATGAGACTTTTGGAACTTCTTGGTCGCTTTACCGGTTTTACCCATTTTGAATATAATGACGATTGAAGTTTGATTCTATCACTATTTTTCTTTATCACTTTACAAAAAAAAAAAATATCTGTAGATATTAGGGTTCTATGGCATACAGTAACTTACTCAGATGCATACCGTACAATTAGTTAACTTAAGTTACTGTTAACTCACTAACTTTTTTGTTCTAAAGCCGCAGATCCTGATCTCTGATTCCTGATCTCTGACCTCGTCGAAAAACGATGCACTTGTTAAGGCTAAGTTAGAGATTCAAGATAAGCATCACAGGCTTGCAAAGAAATAACACAGTGCTTTGAAAAATCAAGATCTACAATTTGACTATTAGATCTTCTGTATTCCTTTTAGAGTTTTCCTGTTTAATTTGAAAGTTTTAATAGCTGAAGCAATAATAATGAAAAAAAATGAAATACCCAGTTATCAGTAGAACAAATCTAGAATTGTATCCGCGGCTCAGCTAATTCGAGCAGATGTCCATAATGAACCTATCGTTGAGATCCCGATACATATATTTCAAAATATCCACACTCCAATCCGAAATCACTGTATAACGATAACTCAACATATATAGAATAACCAAGACTTTATATATTTTATAGATGAAATCCGAAATACAATATTGTAGGTATAACTTGATATAATAATAAACCACAGGCAAGTAGTTAGAGTTAAGCGGACTGTCATTAAACCCCAACCCATAAATTAAAAGACCTTAGTAACAGTTATTCTTAACTACAACCGTTACTGTTTGTTAACTCTGGAGATCATAGGCTTGGATTAAACCGGTAGTTATCAGGCGTGGTTCCTTCGCGTTTTTCTAAGTGTTCACTTTACTAGTATTCTTACTACTGAATTAATCCACGCGAACTTCTTTGGATTACATCCTTGCAAAAGCAATATTTTATTAGTGGACGTTTATGCATATTTTGTTATTCTGTTATTTTGTTTATTTATCCTATCAAATTTCAATCTTAAAGCCGAGGGATTATTAATTGAGTTGAATTTATTGAGATTAGAAATCGATATTAAAAAGGGCTGTTTGGTCTGAACTGTCTACATATTGAACCATTCAAATTATAAATTTATCTCTTGAGTACCATTATCTATTACTCTAGATCGATTGGTTCAATATTTTATCTTTTTTTTTTCTTTTTTTTTTTCTTTATATATATATTCTGTCCTTTAGGCTTTTCATCAGCTATTAAAAATGGACGGTGGCAGAGAAATCGTACAAAGGGCCAAGGCTATTGGTGACTCAATAGTTACATCTCCAGGTCAGTTATCACCAACTTCAAGCATTGCATCTTCAACTCCATTGAAATCACCTGTGAAATCACCTTCTGGTCAGTTACCTCCTTTGAGCGGAACTCTTAATATATCCAAAAAACGAAGATTAGAGCCAGGATCATCTCCTCTGAGGACTGGTACAGATCGAAGTGTCACAGTATCATTACAAGTTCCAGCAATGACACCATCGAAAAATAGATCTTTTTCTAGTCCCACTCACGCTGGTAGACGAACGCCGTCTTTACAAGATCGACCTATCCCAGTACTGTCCCCACCTTCGTTTGCAGAGTCTAGCGAGCAAGCAGATATATCAGTATCAAATACTCTAGAACTAGCAAGTGGAAACTCATCGTCTTCATCAGGAATTACTTCTTCACCTCCTTACCTAAAATCTCGACTAGCTGGGTCGAATAATCGTATTGTGAGCTCCCCTTTACTGCAGCTATCAGTCACCGATGAGAACCCTAGAACTAATGCTGAAGAATTACGACATTATGATAGACGATTAGATGAAGAAATTAGACAAATTAAAAAGCTCATAGATTTAGCTGATCAAGCATATAAATATGAGCAAAAAGATGACGATGCAAAACTAGATAATTTATACGAACAATGGCGAACCGCTGCTCAGACCGCTGCTTCTTATTTATTTGATAAACTAAAAGAACGCGTTAACGATGAAGCCAGCTTGAAAGAATTCACTGATATGGTCAATAGCCAACAATCATCATCCAATTCATTTATTTATCAGGATGAATTCGATATTAATAATTTAACCCCTGATCAACGCACGATGTATGAACAACTTAAATTGGAGTATGAATCACGAATCAAGTCTGAATTGGAGTCTGAATCTGAATTGGTTGGCCAACCTACTCACTTGACCATGGAGTACATGTTGAAAGCGTTAAATATAGATTACAACCTGGTATATCCCGATGGCTATTAATTTTCTTTTCTTTGTTTTTTTTTTTTAATTATGAGATGAAAATATATTTATTACTTACGAGCATATATACTTACTATGTACATGAAGATGATTATGATAATACGGAAATCAACACATATTTTGTTTTCTAACTTAAATTATTATTTATTTACATTCAAATATATGTAGATATATACATGCTTGATTTAAAGGTTAAACAGCATCATACATACCCGTTGAGTTTAGTTACGGAACTTGGAGTCATTCAACCATGATCTAGCGTTAAAAGAACCAGATCTACTAACTGGTCTCATAGCCTCAGCAGCAATAACGGTCATATTTACTTGTCCCCGTTCATCCATACCAGCCTTGTTAATAATAAAGTCAAAGGACTTAGTTCGGCCATTCATATTGTTGGATAATCCTCCAGATGCAACAAAACCACCGATACCAACAATACCCTTGCTGGAGTCCAAAATACGCCCAGGGACAGCCTTAGCAGTCTTGATACCCTTAGGAGTATTAATTAAACTTCCTTTTAATTTATAGCTTAACCCAATAGCAGATTTATGCTTATAACTGTGAGCAAATGGATAACTGTTGTTTGATCCTAAGCCCAAATACGATGCAAGAGTTCCTCTAGAGTCTGCATTACTCTTTCGGAACTCGTCAATAGAAATCTTCTTGGAGTCTGCTAAGTATTCTCTAAAACTCTGACGAGAGTTTGCAAATGATTTCTTAAGAGTCTTTATCTCCTTATCAGATAATGATTCAATACTCTTGGCCTTCGAAGTACTGCCCTTGAAGTAACTATCAGCATTAGGTAACTTGGGTAACTCTAATGGGAACTGGAACTCTCGAAATCTTTGAAGCTTTCTATAAAATCCAGTATTGGCATCAAATTGAGCCAAACCTTCTTCACTATCCAAAGCAGTAACATTAACATTTAAAGATCTATGCTTCTGAGGAATTGGACTTTTTAAACCCCAGTTTCTTCTGTGGAAAGATGATGGTGTAGTACCTACAATTTGGTGAGTAGGAAACCACTTGTTCTTAGCCAATTCAACAGCAGCTGCTGAATTGGGCTCTAGAGCTGGTCTATATAACGAAACAACTCTAGAGTTTCTTAATAAACTATCAAATTTGGCCATTGTTAGTCTATTAATCTCTTCTATTAAATGTTGCTGTGTTCAAGTATATGTTGAAAGTTTTTAGCAGGGTAAGTTCGTGCGGCGCATCAAGTTGAATCGAACTAACGTCTTGTTAAACTAAACAAAGGTATTTATTTATAACTATAATAATATAACATAAGCTGATAAATATTTTTTTCTAGATATATGGATCCTGGTATTCTTTTGTTCCTCTATGGGTCAATAAGTTTCGTATGTGTAAAGGGCATTCTACAAATAAAGAGATATCATAAATAAATGATGTATTCAAATTAAAATCATAAAAAAGAAGCTGAAGTATCACGCATATTGCTTTGAAAAAAAAATATTAAGAAAATAAGAAGAAAAATATAACAATTTTAGAAGAGGAAAAATTAAAGTAAAAGAACAGCGATGAAAGCACTGACTAATACTGAAGTGCTCATAAAGGTCATAGAAGTAACAGCACCACTGCTCTGCTCAACAGAGGAGGAAGACGCTGAAGATGATTCTTGAGCGGGAGAACCGCCAGAAGATGATCCACTAGAGGAACTGCCAGAGGAAGAACCACCGGAGGAGGAACTGCCAGAAGAAGAACTGCCAGAAGAAGAACTACCAGAAGAAGAACTGCCAGAAGAAGAACTGCCAGAAGAAGAACTGCCAGAAGAAGAACTGCCAGAAGAAGAACTGCCAGAAGAAGAACTGCCAGAAGAAGAACTGCCAGAAGAAGAACTGCCAGA